>MU106240.1:148825-162978 GCA_012274485.2 Sinapis alba
TAAAAAAAAAAAAAAAAAATATATATATATATATATATATATATATATATATACTTTATATCTATGCGCATTCGCATGACGATCTTCCCGTGATCACTATTCGGCTAAACCTAACTCGGTTCTCGTCGAATTCAGTCACCTTCTCTTCTTCAAAAGAACAGAAAGTCGGCACGTAATCCACAGTAGGACATCGCGCCGAAAGGACTTACTTTATCTTATGTCCTGATCAGACACTTAAGAGTTCAGAAATCGAATGATATCATATCACAGTAGATAAAAGGAAATACTATTTGAAACACTTTGAAAGGTTTTAAGTATGTTTCTTCCTAGACTTCACATGGTGACATTGTCGGCCTATCTGACGAGATAGTTCCTATTTTTTTACCTAGTAAGTAACACGAAGTATGGACATTGGTACGATTATCATATCGGTTGATGCTCTTAATGCTTCGTAATAAAAATTGAGAAAAAATAACATACTTCATAAAAAGAGCCAAACTCGGCAATAAGTCTTTACATAAAACATAATAAAAAGAGTACAACATCCTATCCGGAGCGAAGATTCTCGATGTCTTGGGGAGAAAATACCGCCATATTGGAGCCATGCTCATCTATCCCAATCGGAGTGAGGTCAATCTCCAAGGCTTCGACGACTTCCATTTCTTGGAGCTCTCCGTGATACTTCATCTCATCGGCCCTGGCCTGTTGAATGATCTCCTCCATTGGTAAACCCTGTTAATGGATCTTCTCGAGGCTTTCTCTAATTCCCTTCGCTTGGGAGAACAGAGCCAGCTTGGATTGAATGGACGGTTGCTCCTCGATAAACTGGCGCATCTTCTCGTATGTCGGCCCAATCTGGTTCTTCAGGACGGAGTCAACCCGGAGTCCCTCCTTTCTGACCTCATGCTCTCGAGATTCCCTCAACCTCTTGGTTGTCGTCTCGAACCTCGAAAGAATCTCGGCGTTTTCTTGCTCCAAGTTGCGGCATCGAGTCTCAAGGCCGCTCTTTAAAGCTTTAAGCTCTTCTAGCTCCTTCGAGAGAGCCTCAGCATTCTCCACGGCTGAAACCCTCTCTACGGTTAATGTACCGATCTGCTCCTCATATGAGCCGCATTTATAGGCCAGCTCGGCAATCTCCCGCCTCTTCTTCTTCAGAGCGCCGGTTTTTGACGTTATCTTCTCGTCTTGAGCCTTCAACTTGGCTTCATAGTCCCTCACCATGAGGTTCGCACTCCCAAAAAACTAAAAGGAAAACAAGATTGTGAGATGATGTCGCATATAAAATAAGTTAAAACACGTTGAGGAATGCTTACAATAGCCCCAGCTCGAGTCATCTCGCGATACCGGTTACCCTGCGAGAGTTCTTCCAGCTCAGGCATTCCTTTCTTTTTGAGCTGGATCTGCCGAAATAAACGTGTCGGTGCTTCGCTGTCCTCGACAAAAGGGAAAGAAGTATGCTGGTAGCGGAAGTCGAGGACATGGGGATATCCAACTACTTCCTCTCGGTTGGTCGCATCGGCTTCGACGGCTTGTGCATCGTGAACTTCTATTTCTTGGGGAATCACCGGTTGTTCCCCATGTGGCATCTCGTCGGCAGTGACAGCACCCATCGAGACAGCAGGAGAAAGCAGAGGTAACTCTTCTCGCAAAAGCCCTTGGTGTTGGCTGATGTCATCCGTATTTTCAGTTGGCCCATCATTCAAAGAAGATCGGGTTGGGCCACTCCTGTCGGGCGATTCCTCGGCACTTGTGGGCCTCCTTCTCTTAACAGGACGGCCAGTATCAGGCGAACCGCCTCCGTGAACCGGAGTACCAATGGTATCGGCATAAGAGGGGAGAGATGCGAGATTGATTTTTCCCATTCTCGGATTGCGATATGGCGAGGAGTCGGTAGCTGCATTTTTTCATCCAAGTACTTTGTCAAAACAAATAATATCAGAAGATAAGACAGTTGAAGGATAGCTTACCTCGGCTAAGTCTCTTTAAACCGGCTTGAATGCGGGCTTCGCTGATATCAGGCCAGTGTTGGTGGCTCAGTGTCCTAATGGCTTCTACTTCTTCTAAAAAAGATTGGGTACCACCTTGCGACCACTTGGAAAGCCGATCTGCATCAAAAAGGAAAACAGATGAAGTGGATCAGTAGAATTGCAGTAAAGTCAGATCTCGGGAGTCATGCCAATGTTAGCATTGAAATAGCCATTCAAAACTATGGAAGGGTCTTCGAAGGAAGCATCGTTAATCTTGACGTAGAAGTAGGCCCGGTTCTAGAAGTTGACTTTGGATGGCTTCCCGGTGATAACGTTGTATTTCGGGACCATCTTCCCATAGAAGAATCCTGTTTTTGCCGTGATACTAGGCGTCGTAAGCTCCTCGAAAAGACGAACCGACATCGAGATGCCCAACTTCGCAGCAAGGACAGTAAGGGTGACCAGGATTCTGATCCCGTTGGCAGTGTATTGATCGAGAGCTATCCTCCTCCTATGGCAGTATGTCGTCAAGAACTCCAGTAGAGGCCACCATAACGAACAACTAGTGAACCACGATTCGTAGACGCATGCATATCCCGCAGGAGGAGTCCAAGGTCTCTGGTGGTCAGCCGGGATGAGGAATGAGAACCCTGCAGGCGGATTGGTCTGAAGAATCAATCTACGAACACTCTTGAACGTCGATCGAGTGGGGAAATGGTTCTCCCACCTTTGATTCTTCTTAATACTCAGACGAGGCTCCTGCTCCGGATCAATTTCTTCGTCAAATTCAAAATCAGTCCCGGTCCAACGCATCGGAAGCAGGTCGGCTAGATGCAGGCTTATCTCCTTCTCGGCTGCGGTTTTATCCTTGGAAGAAGGAGGAAATTCTTCTGGTTGTGAACTCGGTAGTACCTCCTCTGCCGCGTCATCTACGGCGGCCTGACCTGAAGCATCTCTATCCTCGAGATCCAGGCTGAATTGAACGACGTCACGCTCGTTCTTGTTCAATACAGCCAAGTCTTCACTCGTCGGTCTCGGAATCATTCCTCCGAGTGTAATCGCTCTGGGACCGAGAAGTCGTGGAGAGCTGCCGTTATCAGAATCAGATGCGGTGGCGATTGCTTTTCCTTTCAATGAGCAACGGCGGATGGGAGAAGTCATCTTGATCGGAAGTAAAAATTTCTAGAGAGAGAAAGAAGAGAGAGGTCAGAGAGAATGAGAATACCTTATCGAAGAAGCGAACAACAGATAAGAAGAATCAGAAGTGGAAGGGGGTCTTTATAGAAAACTTAGTGCGGAAGACGAGCAGTCGTCATAATTAGGTCTAAAAACCTATGAACGATGACACGTGCCCCACTAGCTCCGAATCTTGAGGTAACATAGAAGAAAGACATGGAGCAGCGCGTAGCTGTTACGGAAGAACATACCGAGATAGGTTGTAAAACTGAGGACGACTTTAAAGCTCAATAACCGAGATCCCGGCATCAACGAACCCATACAAAGAAATTCATCGGAAAGTAACGAGATGACACTTTCGATGAACTGAGGGGGGACTTATTGTTGGGGATAGATCATATCTACCCCCATAGGCCCATCTTGACGAGATCTCGGCCCAGAGAGAGTATAGAAGTCGGCCCATAAGGCCCAGATCACCGACTTCAAAGGTGACTATATAAAGAGAAGGTTGAATGAGAGAGAGATACACAAAAACATTGGAGAATAAGCTTAGAAACTAGGGTTTCCTTTGTATTGCTTGTTCTTGCTTTATTCTTCATATAAACTCTCAAATTCATTCAATAAAGATTCAATTCGTTCTTAGATCATCTATTGGCTAAAACTCACCATCGAAATCGATTCACCAATCTAGGTTACCGATTTCAGATTCAACAAATAACTTCTTCAGCATAACTTCTATGAGATTTATTAAACTTCATGAAAGACTCCCTACTGATTAATGGTCCTAAATTAAGTTTCTTACATAGTGATTCATTCTGGTTTGATTAGAAGCTTGAAGAACTTGCCATATGTCCAAACATGCTAAACATGGATATCCTGAGTAGAAAGTTGAATAACTTCTTCAACATAACTCTTATGGGATTTATTCAACTTCATGTAGACTCTCCACTGATTAACGGTTCCAAATCAAGCTTCTTAAATAGTGATTCATTCTGGTTTTTAAAAGCTTGAAGAACTTGCCATATATCCAAAAAGGCTAAACATGGATATCTTGATTAGAAAGGGCAATATGTTTTTCAACATAACTCCTATGGGATTTATTAAACTTCATGTAGACTCTCCACTGATTAACGGTTCCAAATCAAGCTTCTTACATAGTGATTCATCATGTTTTGATTAGAAGGTTGAAGAACTTGCCATATGTCCAAACCAGCTAAACATGGACATCCTGATTACAAAGTGGAATAACTTCTTCAACATAACTCCTATGAGATTTATTCAACTTCATGATTGAATCCCTACTGATTAATAGCTATAAATCAAGAATCTTACATAGTGATTCATCCTGGTTTGACTAGAAACTTGAAGAACTTGCCATATGTCTAAACAGGCTAAACATGGACTTCCTGATTACAAAGTGGAATAACTTCTTCAACATAACTCCTATGAGATTTATTCAACATCATGAAAGACTCCCATCTGATTAATGGTTACAAATCAAGCTTCTTACATAGTTATTCATCCTGGTTTGATTAGAAGCTTGAAGAACTTGCCATATGTCCAAACAGGGTAAACATGGATATCTTCATTAGAAAGTGGTATATGTTCTTCAACATAAATCCTATGGGATATATTTAACTTCATGGAGACTCTCCACTGATTATTGGTTACAAATTAAGCTTCTTACATAGTGATTCATCCTGGTTTGATTAGAAGCTTGAAAAACTTGCCATATTTCCAAACATGCTAAACATGGACATCTTGATTACAAAGTGGAATAACTTCTTCAGCATATCTCCTATGAGATTTATTCAACTTCATGATTGAATCCCTACTGATTAATAGCTATAAATCAAGCTTCTTACATAGTGATTCATCCTGGTTTGATTAGAAGCTTGAAGAACTTGCCATATGTCCAAACATGCTAAACATGGATATCTTGATTAGAAAGTGGAATAACTTCTTGAACATAACTCCTATGAGATTTATTCAACTTCATGAAAGAATCTCCACTGATTAATGGTTCTAAATTAAGCTTCTTACATAGTGATTCATTTTGGTTTGATTAGAAGCTTGAAGAACTTGCCATATGTCCAAACAGGCTAAACATGGATATCCTGAGTAGAAAGTTGAATAACTTCATCAACATAACTGCTATGAGTTTTATTGAACTTCATGGACACTCTCCACTGATTAACGGTTCCAAATCAAGTTTCTTACATAGTGAGTCATCCTTTTTTGATTACAAGCATGAAGAACTTGCTATATGTCCAAACAAGCTAAACATGGATATCCTGATTAGAAAGTGGAATAACTTCTTCAACATAACTCCTATGAGATTTATTCAACATCATGAAAGACTCCCATCTGATTAATGGTTACAAATCAAGCTTCTTACATAGTTATTCATCCTTGCCATATGTCCAAACAGGGTAAACATGGATATCTTAATTAGAAAGTGGTATATGTTCTTCAACATAAATCCTATGGGATATATTTAACTTCATGGAGACTCTCCACTGATTATTGGTTACAAATCAAGCTTCTTACATAGTGATTCATCCTGGTTTGATTAGAAGCTTGAAGAACTTGCCATATGTCCAAAAAGGCTAAACATGGATATCTTGATTAGAAAGTGGAATATGTTATTCAACATAATTCCTATGGGATTTATTCAACCTCATGAAATAGTCCCTACTGATTAATAGTTCTAAATCAAGCTTCTTACATAGTGATTCATCCTGATTTGATTAGAAGCTTGAAGAACTTGCCATATGTCGAAACATGCTAAACATGGATATCCTGATTAGAAAGTGGAATAACTTCTTCAACATAACTCCGATGAGATTTATTCAACTTCATCGAATACTCCCCACTTATTAATGGTTCCAAATCAAGCTTCTTACATAGTGATTTTATCCTGGTTTGATTAGAAGCTTGAAGAACTTGCCATATGTCCAAATAGGCTAATCATGGACATCTTGATTACAAAGTGGAATTACTTCTTCAGCATAACTCCTATGAGATTTATTCAACTTCATGAAAGACTCCGTACTGATTAATGGTCCTAAATTAAGTTTCTTACATAGTGATTCTTTCTGGTTTGATTAGAAGCTTGAGGAACTTGCCATATGTCCAAACAGGCTAAACATGGATATCCTGAGTAGAAAGTTGAATAACTTCTTCAACATAGCTCCTATGGGATTTATTCAAATTCATGGAGACTCTCCACTGATTAACGGTTCCAAATCAAGCTTCTTACATAGTGATTCATTCTGGTTTGATTAGAAGCTTCAAGAAATTGTCATATGGTCAAACAGGCTAAACATGTATATCTTGATTAGAAAGTGGAATATGTTTTTCAACATAACTCCTATGGGATTTATTCAACTTCATGGAGACTCTCCAATGATTAACGGTTCCAAATCAAGCTTCTTACATAGTGATTCATCCTGGTTTGATTAGAAGCTTGAAGAACTTGCCATATGTCCAAACATGCTAAACATGGATTACTTCTTCAGCATAACTTCTATGAGATTTATTCAACTTCATGAAAGACTCTCTACTGATTAATGGTCCTAAATTAAGTTTCTTACATAGTGATTCATTCTGGTTTGATTAGAAGCTTGAAAAACTTGCCATATGTCTAAACATGCTAAACATGGACTTCCTGATTACAAAGTGGAATAACTTCTTCAGCATAACTCTTATGAGATTTATTAAACTTCATGAAAGACTCCCTACTGATTAATGGCCCTAAATTAAGTTTCTTACATAGTGATTCATTCTGGTTTGATTAGAAGCTTGAAGCACTTGCCATATGTCCAAACATGCTAAACATGGACATCTTGATTACAAAGTGGAATAACTTCTTAAGCATAACTTCTATGGGATTTATTGAACTTCATGGAGACTCTCCACTGATTCACGGTTCCAAATCAAGCTTCTTACATAGTGATTCATCCTGGTTTGATTAGAAGCTTGAAAAACTTGCCATATGTCCAAACATGCTAAACATGGATATCCTGATTAGAAAGTGGAATAACTTCTTCAACATAACTCCTATGAGATTTATTCAACTTCATGAAAGAATCTCCACTGATTAATGGTTCTAAATTAATCTTCTTACATAGTGATTCATTTTGGTTTGATTAGAAGCTTGAAGAACTAGCCATATGTCCAAACAGGCTAAACATGAATATCCTAATTAGAAAGTGAATAACTTCTTCAACATAACTCCTATGAGATTTATTCAACATCATGAAACACCCCCATCTGATTAATGGTTCCAAATCAAGTTTCTTACATATTGATTCATCCTGGTTTGATTAGAAGCTTGAAGAACTTGTCATATGTCCAAACATGGTAAACATGAATATCTTGATTAGAAAGTGGAATATATTCAACTTCATGGTGACTCTCCACTGATTAATGGTTCCAAATACAGCTTCTTACATAGTGATTCATCCTGGTTTGATTAGAAGCTTGAAGAACTTGCCATATGTCCAAACAGGCTAAACATGGACATCTTGATTACAAAGTGGAATTACTTCTTCAGCATAACTCCTATGAGATTTATTCAACTTTATGAAAGACTCCCTACTGATTAATGGTCCTAAATTAAGTTTCTTACATAGTGATTCATTCTGGTTTGATTAAAAGCTTGAAGAACTTGCCATATGTTCAAACATGCTAAACATGGATATCCTGAGTAGAAAGTTGAATAACTTCTTCAACATATCTCCTATGGGATTTATTCAAATTCATGGAGACTCTCCACTGATTAATGGTTCCAAATCAATCTTGTTACATAGTGATTTATCCTGGTTTGATTAGAAGCTTGAAGAACTTGTAATATGTCCAAACAGGCTAAACATGAACATCCTGATTACAAAGTGGAATTACTTCTTCAGCATAACTCCTATGAGATTTATTCAACTTCATGAAAGACTCCCCAATGATTAAAGATTCTAAACAATCTTTTTACATAGTGATTCATCCTGGTCTGAGTAGAAGCTTGAAGAACTTGCCATATGTCCAAACAGGCTAAACGTGGATATCCTGAGTAGAAAGTTGAATAACTTCTTAAATATAACTCCTATAGGATTTATTCAACTTCATGGAGACTCTCCACTGATTAAAGGTTCCAAATCAAGCTTCTTACATAGTGATTCATCTTGGTTTGATTAGAAACTTGAAGAACTTCCATATGTCCAAACATGCTAAACATGGACATTATGATTACAAAGTGGAATAAATTCTTCAGCATAACTTCTATGAGATTTATTCAACTTCATGAAAGACTCCTACTGATTAATGGTCCTAAATTAAGTTTCTTATATAGTGATTCATTCTGGTTTGATTAGAAGCTTGAAGAACTTGCCATATGTCCAAACAGACTAAACATGGATATCCTGAGTAGAAAATTAAATAACTTTTTTAACATAACTCCTATGATATTTATTCAACTTTATGAAAGACTCCCCACTGATTAATGGTTCTAAATTAAGCTTCTTAAATAGTGATTCATTCTGGTTTGATTAGAAGCTCGAAGAACTTGCCATATGTCCAAACAGGCTAAACATTGATATCCTGAGTAGAAAGTTGAATAACTTCTTCAACATAACTCCTATGGGATTTATTAAACTTCATGGAGACTCTCTACTGATTAACGGTTCCAAATCAAGCTTCTTACACAGTGATTAACCCTTGTTTGATTAGAAGCTTGAAGAACTTGCCATATGTCCAAACAGGCTAAACATGGATATCCTGATTATAAAGTGGAATAACTTCTTCAACATAAATCCTATGAAATTTATTCAACATCATGAAAGACTCCCCAATGCTTATTGGTTCCAAATCAAGATTCTTACATAGTGATTCATCCTGGTTTGATTAGAAACTTAAAGAACTTGCCATATGTCCAAACTTACTAAACATGGATATCTTGATTAGAAAGTGGAATATGTTCTTCAACATAAATCCTATGGGATATATTCAACTTAATGGAGACTCTCCACTGATTAATGGTTCAAATCAAGCTTCTTACATAGTGATTCATCCTGGTTTGATTTGGAATCTTGAAGAATTTGCCATATGTCCAAACAGGCTAAACATGGACATCCTGATTAGAAAGTGGAATAACTTCTTCAACATAACTCCTATGAGATTTATTCAACTTTATGAAAGACTCCCCGCTGATTAATGGTTCCAAATCAAGCTTCTTACATAGTTATTCATCCTAGTTTGATTAGAAGCTTGAAGAACTTGCCATATGTCCAAACAGGCTAAACATGGATATCATGAGTAGAAAATTGAATAACTTCTTCAACATAACTCCTACGAGATTTATTCAACTTCATGAAAGACTTCCCACTGATTAATGGTTCTAAATTAACCTTCTTACCTAGTGATTCATTCTGGTTTGATTAGAAGCTTGAAGAACTTGCCATATATCCAAACAGGCTAAACATGGATATCCTGAGTAGAAATTGAATAACTTCTTCAACATAACTCCTATCGGATTTATTCAACTTCATGGAGACTCTCCACTGATTAACGGTTCGAAAACAAGCTTCTTACATAGTTATTCAACCTGGTTTGATTAGACGCTTAAAGAACTTGCCATATGTCCAAACATGCTAAACATGGATATCCTGATTAGAAAGTGGAATAACTTCTTCAACATAACTCCTAAGGGATTTATTCAACTTCATGAAAGACTCCCCACTGATTAATGGTTCCAAATCAAGGTTCTTACATAGTGATTCATCCTGGTTTGATTAGAAGCTTGAAGAACTTGCCATATGTCCAAACAGGCTAAACATGGATATCCTGAGTAGAAAGTTGAATAACTTCTTCAATAAAACTCCTATGGGATTTATTCAACTTCATGGAGACTCTCCACTTATTAATGGTTCCAAATTAAGCTTCTTACTTAGTGATTCATCCTGGTTTGATTAGAAGATTGAAGAACTTGCCAAATGTCCAAACATGCTAAACATGGACATCCTGATTACAAAGTGGAATAACTTCTTCAGCATAACTTCTATGAGATTTATTCAACTTCATGAAAGACTCCCTACTGATTAATGGTCCTAAATTAAGTTTCTTACATAGTGATTCATCCTGGTTTGATTAGAAACTTGAAGAACTTGCCATATGTCCAAACAGACTAAACATGGATATCTTGATTAGAAAGTGGAATATGTTCTTCAACATAAATCCTATGGGATATATTCAACTTAATGGAGACTCTCCACTGATTAATGGTTCCAAATCAAGTTTCTTACATAGTGATTCATCCTGGTTTGATTAGAAACTTGAAGAACTTGCCATATGTCCAAACCAGCTACACATGGACATCCTGATTACAAAGTGGAATAACTTCTTCAACATAACTCCTATGAGATTTATTCAACTTTATGAAAGACTCCCCACTGATTAATGGTTCCAATCAAGCTTGTTACATAGTTATTCATCCTAGTTTGATTAGAAGCTTGAAAAACTTGCCATATGTCCAAAAAGGCTAAACATGGATATCCTGAGTAGAAAGTTGAATAACTTCTTCAACATAACTCCTACGAGATTTATTCAACTTCATGAAAGACTTCCCACTGATTAATGGTTCTAAATTAACCTTCTTACCTAGTGATTCATTCTGGTTTGATTAGAAGCTTGAAGAACTTGCCATATATCCAAACAGGCTAAACATGAATATCTTGAGTAGAAAGTTGAATAACTTCTTCAACATATCGGATTTATTCAACTTCATGGAGACACTCCACTGATTAACGGTTCCAAATCAAGCTTCTTACTTAGTGATTTATACTTGTTTGATTAGGAGCTTGAAGAACTTGCCATATGTCTAAACAGGCTAAACATGGACATACTGATTACAAAGTGGAATAACTTCTTCAGCATAACTCCTATGAGATTTATTCAACATCATGAAAGACTCCCTACTGATTAATCGTCCTAAATAAAGTTTCTTACATAGTGGTTCATTCTGGTTTGATTAGAAGCTTGAAGAACTTGCCATTTGTCCAAACAGGCTAAACATGGATATCCTGAGTAGAAAGTTGAATAAGTTCTTCAACATAACTCCTATGGGATTTATTCAATTTCATGGAGACTCCCCACTGATTAACGTTTCCAAATCAAACTTCTTACATAGTGATTCATCCTGGTTTGATTAGAAGCTTGAAGAACTTACCATATGTCCAAACAGGCTAAACATGGATATCCTGATTAGAAAGTGGAATAACTTCTTCAACGTAACTCTGGTGAGATTTATTCAAATTCATCAAAGACTACCCACTTATTAATGGTTCCAAATCAAGCTTCTTACATAGTGATTCATCCTTGTTTGATTAGAAGCTTGAAGAACTTGCCATATGTCCAAAAAGGGTAAACATGGATATCCTGAGTAGAAAGTTGAATAACTTCTTCAACAAAACTCCTATGGGATTTATTCAACTTCATGGAGACTCGCCACTTATTAAAAGTTCCAAATCAAGCTTCTTACTTAGTGATTCATCCTGGTTTTGACTAGAAGCTTGAAGAACTTGCCATATGTCCAAACAGGCTAAACAAGGACATCGTGATTACAAAGTGGAATAACTTCTTCAGCATAACTTCTAATAGATTTATTCAACTTTATGAAAGACTCCCCATTGATTAATGGTTCTAAATTAAGCTTCTTACCTAGTGATTCATTCTGGTTTGATTAGAAGCTTGAAAAACTTGCCATATGTCCAAAAAGGCTAAACATGGATATCCTGAGTAGAAAGTTGAATAACTTCTTCAACATAACTCCTACGAGATTTATTCAACTTCATGAAAGACTTCCCACTGATTAATGGTTCTAAATTAACCTTCTTACCTAGTGATTCATTCTGGTTTGATTAGAAGCTTGAAGAACTTGCCATATATCCAAACAGGCTAAACATGAATATCTTGAGTAGAAAGTTGAATAACTTCTTCAACATATCGGATTTATTCAACTTCATGGAGACACTCCACTGATTAACGGTTCCAAATCAAGCTTCTTACTTAGTGATTTATACTGGTTTGATTAGGAGCTTGAAGAACTTGCCATATGTCTAAACAGGCTAAACATGGACATACTGATTACAAAGTGGAATAACTTCTTCAGCATAACTCCTATGAGATTTATTCAACATCATGAAAGACTCCCTACTGATTAATCGTCCTAAATAAAGTTTCTTACATAGTGGTTCATTCTGGTTTGATTAGAAGCTTGAAGAACTTGCCATTTGTCCAAACAGGCTAAACATGGATATCCTGAGTAGAAAGTTGAATAAGTTCTTCAACATAACTCCTATGGGATTTATTCAATTTCATGGAGACTCCCCACTGATTAACGGTTCCAAATCAAACTTCTTACATAGTGATTCATCCTGGTTTGATTAGAAGCTTGAAGAACTTACCATATGTCCAAACAGGCTAAACATGGATATCCTGATTAGAAAGTGGAATAACTTCTTCAACGTAACTCTGGTGAGATTTATTCAAATTCATCAAAGACTACCCACTTATTAATGGTTCCAAATCAAGCTTCTTACATAGTGATTCATCCTTGTTTGATTAGAAGCTTGAAGAACTTGCCATATGTCCAAAAAGGGTAAACATGGATATCCTGAGTAGAAAGTTGAATAACTTCTTCAACATAACTCCTATGGGATTTATTCAACTTCATGGAGACTCGCCACTTATTAAAGGTTCCAAATCAAGCTTCTTACTTAGTGATTCATCCTGGTTTTGACTAGAAGCTTGAAGAACTTGCCATATGTCCAAACAGGCTAAACAAGGACATCCTGATTACAAAGTGGAATAACTTCTTCAGCATAACTTCTATGATATTTATTCAACTTTATGAAAGACTCCCCATTGATTAATGGTTCTAAATTAAGCTTCTTACCTAGTGATTCATTCTGGTTTGATTAGAAGCTTGAAGAACTTGCCATATATCCAAACATGCTAAACATGGATATCCTGAGTAGAAAGTTGAATAACTTCTTCAACATAACTCCTATCGGATTCATTCAACTTCATGGAGACTCTCCACTGATTAACGGTTCCAAATCAAGCTTCTTACATAGTGATTCATCCTGGTTTGATTAAACGCTTAAAGAACTTGCCATATGTCCAAACAAACTAAACATGGATATCCTGATTAGAAAGTAGAATAACTTCTTCAACATAACTCCTAATGGATTTATTCAACTTCATGAAAGACTCCCCACTGATTAATGGTTCCAAATCAAGCTTCTTACATAGTGATTCATTCTGGTTTGATTAGAAGCTTGAAGAACTTGCCATATGTCCAAACAGGCTAAACATGGATATCCTGAGTAGAAAGTTGAATAACTTCTTCAACATAACTCCTATGAGATTTATTCAATTTCATGGAGACTCCCCACTGATTAACGGTTCCAAATCAAACTTCTTACATAGTGATTCATCCTGGTTTGATTAGAAGCTTGAAGAACTTGCCATATGTCCAAACAGGCTAAACATGGATATCCTGATTAGAAAGTGGAATAACTTCTTCAACATAAATCCGATGAGATTTATTCAAATTCATCAAAGACTACCCACTTATTAATGGTTCTAAATCAAGCTTCTTACATAGTGATTCATCCTTGTTTGATTAGAAGCTTGAAGAAGTTGCCATATGTCCAAACAGGCTAAACATGGACATCCTGATTAAAAAGTGGAATAACTTATTCAGCATAACTCTTATGAGATTCATTCAACTTCATGAAAGACTCCCCAGTGATTAGTGGTTCTAAATCAAGCTTCTTACCTAGTGACTCATTCTTGTTAGATTATAAGCTTCAAGAACTTGCCATATATCTAAACAGGCTAAACATGGATATCCTGATTAGAAAGTGGAATAACTTCTTCAACATAACTCCTATGAGATTTATTCAACATTATGAAAGACTCTCCACTGAATAATGGTTCCAAATCAAGCTTCTTACA
>MU106240.1:185257-215722 GCA_012274485.2 Sinapis alba
GCTTGAAGAACTTGTCATATGTCCAAACATGCTCAACATGGACATCCTCATTACAAAGTGGAATAACTTCTTCAGCATAACTTCTATGAGATTTATTCAATTTCATGAAAGACTCCCCACTGATTAATGGTTCTAAATAAAGCTTCTTACATAGTGATTCATCCTGGTTTGATTAGAAGCTTGAAGAACTTGCCATATGTCAAAACAGGCTAAACATGGACATCCTGATTACAAAGTGGAATAACTTCTTCAGCATAACTTCTATGAGATTTATTCAATTTCATGAAACCCTACTGATTAATGGTCCTAAATTAAGTTTCTTACATAGTGATTCGTCTTGGTTTGATTAGAAGCTTGAAGAACTTGTCATATGTCCAAACATGCTCAACATGGACATCCTGATTACAAAGTGGAATAACTTCTTCAGCATAACTTCTATGAGATTTATTCAATTTCATGAAAGACTCCGTACTGATTAATGGTCCTAAATTATGTTTCTTATATAGTGATTCATTATGGTTTGATTAGAAGCTTGAAGAACTTGCCATATGTCCAAACAGGCTAAACATGGATATCCTGAGTAGAAAGTTGAATAACTTCTTCAACTTCATGGAGACTCTCCACTGATTAACAGTTCCAAATTAAGCTTCTTACATATTGATTCATCCTGGTTTGATTAGAAGCTTGAAGAACTTGCCATATGTCCAAACAGGCTAAACATTGATATGCTGATTAGAAAGTGAAATAACTTCTTTAACATAACTCCTAAGGGATTAATTCAACTTCATGAAAGACTCCCCACTGATTAATGGTTGCAAATCAAGCTTCTTACATAGTGATTCATCATGGTTTGATTAGTAGCTTGAAGAACTTGCCATATGTCCAAACATGATAAACATGGATATCCTGAGTACAAAGTTGAATAACTTTTTCAACATAACTCCTGTGCGATTTATTCAACTTCATGGAGACTCTCTACTGATTAAAGTTTCCAAATCAAGCTTTTTACATAATGATCCATCCTTGTTTGATTAGAAGCTTGAAGAACTTGCCATATGTCCAAACATGCTAAACATGGATATCCTGATTAGAAAGTCGAATAACTTCTTCAACATAACTCCTATGAGATTTATTCAACATCATGAAAAACTCCCCACTGATTAATGGTTCCAAATCAAGCTTCTTACATAGTGATTCATCATGGTTTGATTAGAAGCTTGAAGAACTTGCCATATGTCCAAACAGGCTAAACATGGATATCCTGAGTAGAAAGTTGAATAACTTCTTCAACATAACTCATGTGGGATTTATTCAACTTCATGGAGACTCTATACTGATTAACGTTTCCAAATCAAGCTTCTTACATAGTGATTCATCCTTGTTTGATTAGAAGCTTGAAGAACTTGCCATATGTCCAAACATGCTAAACATGGATATCCTGATTAGAAAGTGGAATAACTTCTTCAACATAACTCCTATGAGATTTATTCAACATCATGAAAGACTCCCCACTGATTAATGGTTCCAAATCAAGCTTCTTACATAGTGATTCATCCTTGTTTGATTAGAAGCTTGAAAAACTTACCATAAGTCCAAACAAACTAAACATGGATATCTGATAAGAAAGTGGAATATGTTCTTAAACATAAATCCTATGGGATATATTCAACTTCATGGAGACTCTCCACTGATTAATTGTTCCTAATCAAGCTTCTTACATAGTTATTCATCATGGTTTGATTAGAAGCTTGATGAACTTGCCATATGTCCAAACAGGCTAAACATGGACATCCTGATTACAAAGTGAAATTACTTCTTCAGCATAACTCTTATGAGATTTATTCAACTTCATGAAAGACTCCCCACTGATTAATGATTCTAAATCAATCTTCTTACATAGTGATTCATCCTGGTTTGTTTAGAAGCTTGAAGAACTTGCCATATGTCCAAACATGCTACACATGGACATCCTGATTAGAAAGTGGAATAACTTCTTCATCATAACTTCTATGAGATTTATTCAATTTCATGAAAGACTCCCTACTGATTAATGGTCCTAAATTTTGTTTCTTACATAGTGATTCATTCTGGTTTAATTAGAAGCTTGAAGAACTTACCATATGTCCAAACATGCTAAACATGAATATCCTGAGTAGAAAGTTGAATAACTTCTTCAACATAACTCCTATGGGATTTATTCAACTTCATGGAGACTCTCCACTGATTAACAGTTCCAAATTAAGCTTCTTACATAGTGATTCATCCTGGTTTGATTAGATGATTGAAGAACTTGCTATATGTCCAAACAGGCTAAACATGGATATTTTGATTAGAAAGTGGAATATGTTCTTCAACATAACTCCTATGGGATTTATTCAATTTCATGGAGACTCTCCACTGACTAACGGTTCCAAATCAAGCTTCTTACATAGTTATTCATCCTAGTTTAATTAGAAGCTTCAAGAACTTGCCATATGTCCATACATGCTAAACATGGATATCCTGATTAGAAAGTGAAATAACTTCTTTAACATAACTCCTAAGGGATTTATTCAACGTCATGAAAGACTCCCCACTGATTAATGGTTCCAAATCAAGCTTCTTACATAGTTATTCATCCTAGTTTAATTAGAAGCTTCAAGAACTTGCCATATGTCCATACATGCTAAACATGGATATCCTGATTAGAAAGTGAAATAACTTCTTTAACATAACTCCTAAGGGATTTATTCAACGTCATGAAAGACTCCCCACTGATTAATGGTTCCAAATCAAGCTTCTTACATAGTGATTCATCCTGGTTTGATTAGAAGCTTGAAAAGCTTACCATAAGTCCAAACAGACTAAACATGGATATCTGATTAGAAAGTGGAATATGTTCTTAAACATAAATCCTATGGGATATATTCAACTTCATGGAGACTCTCCACTGATTAATTGTTCCAAATCAAGCTTCTTACATAGTTATTCATCATGGTTTGATTAGAAGCTTGATGAACTTGCCATATGTCCATACATGCTAAACATGGATATCCTGATTAGAAAGTGAAATAACTTCTTTAACATAACTCCTAAGGGATTTATTCAACGTCATGAAAGACTCCCCACTGATTAATGGTTCCAAATCAAGCTTCTTAAATAGTGATTCATCCTGGTTTAATTAGAAGCTTGAAGAACTTGCCATATGTCCAAACAGGCTAAACATGGATATCCTGAGTAGAAAGTTGAATAACTTCTTCAGCATAACTCATGTGGGATTTATTCAACTTCATGGAGACTCTATACTGATTAACGTTTCCAAATCAAGCTTCTTACATAGTGATTCATCTTTGTTTGATTAGAAGCTTGAAGAACTTGCCATATGTCCAAACATGCTAAACATGGATATCCTGATTAGAAAGTGGAATAACTTCTTCAACATAACTCCTATGAGATTTATTCAACATCATGAAAGACTCCCCACTGATTAATGGTTCCAAATCAAGCTTCTTACATAGTGATTCATCCTGGTTTGATTAGAAGCTTGAAAAACTTACCATAAGTCCAAACAGACTAAACATGGATATCTGATTAGAAAGTGGAATATGTTCTTAAACATAAATCCTATGGGATATATTCAACTTCATGGAGACTCTCCACTGATTAATTGTTCCAAATCAAGCTTCTTACATAGTTATTCATCATGGTTTGATTAGAAGCTTGATGAACTTGCCATATGTCCAAACAGGCTAAACATGGACATCCTGATTACAAAGTGAAATTACTTCTTCAGCATAACTCTTATGAGATTTATTCAACTTCATGAAAGACTCCCCACTGATTCATGATTCTAAATCAATCTTCTTACATAGTGATTCATCCTGTTTGTTTAGAAGCTTGAAGAACTTGCCATATGTCCAAACATGCTACACATGGACATCCTGATTACAAAGTGGAATAACTTCTTCATCATAACTTCTATGAGATTTATTCAATTTCATGAAAGACTCCCTACTGATTAATGGTCCTAAATTTTGTTTCTTACATAGTGATTCATCCTGGTTTGATTAGATGATTGAAGAACTTGCTATATGTCCAAACCGGCTAAACATGGATATTTTGATTAGAAAGTGGAATATGTTCTTCAACATAACTCCTATGGGATATATTCAATTTCATGGAGACTCTCCACTGACTAACGGTTCCAAATCAAGCTTCTTACATAGTTATTCATCCTAGTTTAATTAGAAGCTTCAAGAACTTGCCATATGTCCATACATGCTAAACATGGATATCCTGATTAGAAAGTGAAATAACTTCTTTAACATAACTCCTAAGGGATTTATTCAACGTCATGAAAGACTCCCCACTGATTAATGGTTCCAAATCAAGCTTCTTACATAGTGATTCATCCTGGTTTGATTAGCAGCTTGAACAACTTGCCATATGTCCAAACAGGCTAAACATGGATATCCTGATTAAAAAGTGAAATAAATTCTTTATCATAACTCCTAAGGGATTTATTCGACTTCATGAAAGACTCCCCACTGATCAATGGTTCCAAATCAAGCTTCTTACATAGTGATTCATCATGGTTTGATTAGAAGCTTGAAGAACTTGCCATATGTCCAAACAGGCTAAACATGGATATCCTAAGTAGAAAGTTGAATAACTTCTTCAACATAACCCTTATGGGATTTATTCAACTTTATGGAGGCTCTCCACTGATTAACGTTTCCACATCAAGCTTCTTACATACTGATTCATCGTGGTTTGATTAGAAGTTTGAAGAACTTGCCATATGTCCAAACAGGCTATACATGGATATCCTGATTACAAAGTGGAATAACTGCTTCAGCATAACTCCTATGAGATTTATTCAACTTCATGAAAGACTCCCTACTGATTAATGGTTCTAAATCAAGCTTTTTACATAGTGATTCATCCTGGTTTGATTAGAAGATTGAAGAACTTGCCATATGTCCAAACAGGCTAAACATGGATATCCTGAGTAGAAAGTTGAATAACTTCTTCAACATAACTCATATGAGATTAATTCAACTTCATGTAGATTCTCCACTGATTAACGTTTCCACATCAAGCTTCTTACATGGTGATTCATCCTTGTTTGATTGGAAGCTTGAAGAACTTCCATATGTCCAAACATGCTAAACATGGATATCCTGATTAGAAAGTGGAATAACTTTGTGACAACCCGCCCCGTGGGAACTACCCGCCCCGTGGACCCCGGCTCACAGCGCTGCAGCTCAATTGGTGACAGCTTGTCCTGTGAGAAGGCTGTTCAAGGGTGAGGTCTTGGGTTCGAGTAACGCCAAGCGCATCAATAACCTACCGGTGGATGTGGAGGCAGTTCCTCCCACGGTGAGGGGTTAGGGTCGGTGCGCTGCAGCGCTGTGAGCCGGGGTCAACGGGGCGGGTAGTTCCCACGGGGCGGGTTGTCACATGAAAAGTCGACTTTTTTTGTGACAGCCCGTCCCGCTCACTCGGAACCCCTAGCTCACAGCCCTGCAGGGCACCGACCCTAACCCCTCACCGTGGGAGGAACTGCCTCCACATCCACCGGTAGGTTATTGATGCGCTTGGCATTACTCGAACCCAAGACCTGACCCTTTAACAGCCTTGTCACAGGACAAGCTGTCACCAATTGAAAGTGGAATAACTTTTTCAACATAACTCCTATGAGATTTATTCAACTTCATAAAAGACTCCCCACTGATTAATGGTTCTAAATCAAGGTTCTTACCTAGTGATTCATCCTGGTTTGATTAGAAGCTTGAAGAACTTGCCATATGTCCAATCATGCCATACATGGATATCATGATTAGAAAGTGGAATAACTTCTTCAACATAACTCCTATGGGATTTATTCAACCTCATGGTGACTCTCCACTGGTTATTGGTTCCAAATCAGGCTTCTTACATAGTGATTCATCTTGGTTTGATTAGAGGCTTGAAAAACTTGTCATATGTCCAAAAAGGCTAAACATGGATATCCTGATTAGAAAGTGGAATAACTTCTTCACCATAACTCCTATGAGATTTATTCAAATTCATGAAAAACTCCCCACTATTAATGGTTCTAAATTAAGCTTCTTACATAGTGATACTTTCTGGTTTGATTAGAAACTTGAAGACCTTGCCATATGTCCAATCAGGCTAAACATGGATATTCTGATTAGAAAGTAGAATAACTTCTTAACCATAACTTCTATGGGATTTATTTAACTTCATGTTGACTCTCCACTGATTAATGGTTCCAAATCAAGCTTCTTACATAGTGATTCTTCCTGGTTTTATTAGAAGCTTGAAGAACTTGCCATATGACCAAACAGGCTAAACATGGATATCCTGATTAGAAAGTGGAACAACTTCTTCAACATAACTCCTATGGGATTTATTCAACTTCATGGAGACTCTCCACTGATTAATGGTTCCAAATCAATCTTCTTACATAGTGATTCATCCTGGTTTGATTAGAAGCTTGAAGAACTTGCCATATGTCCAAACCGGCTAAACTTGGATATCCTGATTAGAAAGTGGAATAACTTCTTCAACATAACTTCTATGGGATTTATTCAACTTCATGGAGACTCTCCACTGATTATTGGTTCCAAATCAATCTTCTTACATATTGATTCATCCTGGTTTGATTAGAAGCTTGAAGAACTTGCCATATGTCCAAACAGGCTAAACATGGATATCTTGATTTGAAAGTGGAATAACTTCTTCAACAAAACTCCTATGAGATTTATTCAACTTCATGAAAGACTCCCCACTGATTAATGGTTCTAAATCAAGGTTCTTACATAGTGATTCATCCTGGTTTGATTAGAAGATTGAAGAACTTGCCATATGTCCAAACAGGCCATACATGGATATCATGATTAGAAAGTGGAATAACTTCTTCAACATAACTCCTATGGGATTTATTCAACCTCATGGTGACTCTCCACTGGTTATTGATTCCAAATCAGGCTTCTTACATAGTGATTCATCTTGGTTTGATTAGAGGCTTGAAGAACTTGTCATATGTCCAAAAAGGCTAAACATGGATATCCTGATTAGAAAGTGGAATAACTTCTTCACCATAACTCCTATGAGATTTATTCAAATTCATGAAAGACTCCCCACTATTAATGGTTCTAAATTAAGCTTCTTACATAGTGATTCTTTCTGGTTTGATTAGAAACTTGAAGAACTTGCCATATGTCCAATCAGGCTAAACATGGATATCCTGCTTAGAAAGTGGAATAACTTGTTCAACATAACTTCTATGGGATTTATTTAACTTCATGTTTACTCCCCACTGATTAATGGTTCTAAATCAAGCTTCTTACATAATGATTCATCTTGGTTTGATTAGAAGCTTGAAGAACTTGCCATATGTCCAAACAGGCTAAACATTGATATCCTGATTAGAAAGTGGAATAACTTCTTCAATATAACTCTTATGAGATTTATTCAACTTCATGAAAGACTCCCTACTGATTAATGGTTCCAAAACAAGCTTCTTAAATAGTGATTCATCCTCGTTTGATTAGAAGCTTGAAGAACTTGCCATATGTCCAAGCAGGCTAAACATGGATATCCTGATTAGAAAGTGGAATAACTTATTCAACATAACTCCTATGAGATTTAATCAACATCATGAAAGACTCCCCACTGATTAATGGTTCCAAATCAAGCTTCTTACATAGTGATTCATCCTGGTTTGATTAGAAGCTTGAAGAACTTGCCATATGTCCAAACATGCTAAACATGGATATCCTGATGAGAAAGTGGAATAACTTCTTCAACATAACTCCTATGGGATTTATTCAACTTCATGGAGACTCTCCACTGATTAATGGTTCCAAATCAATCTTCTTACATAGTGATTCATCCTGGTTTGATTAGAAGCTTGAAGAACTTGCCATATGTCCAAACAGGCTAAACATGGATATCCTGATTTGAAAGTAGAATAACTTCTTCAACATAATTCCTATGAGATTTATTCAACTTCATGAAAGACTCCCCACTGATTAATGGTTATAAATTAAGCTTCTTAAATAGTGATTCATTATGGTTTGAATAGAAGCTTGAAGAACTTGCCATATGTCCAAACACGCTCAACATGAATATCTTGAGTAGAATGTTGAATAACTTCTTTAACATAACTCCTAAGGGATTTATTCAACTTCATGAAAGACTCCCCACTGTTTAATGGTTCCAGATCAAGCTTCTTACATAGAGATTCGTCCTGGTTTGATTAGAAGCTTGAAGAATATGTCATATGTCCAAACAGGCTAAACATGGACATCCTGGTTACCTTGTGGAATAACTTCTTCAACATAACTCCTATAAGATTTATTCAAAATCATGAAAGACGCCCCACTGATTAATGGTTTTATATAAGGATTCTTAGATAGTGATTCATCCTGGTTTGATTAGAAACATGAAGAACTTGACATATGTTCAAACAGACTAAACATGGATATCTTGATTAGAAAGTTGAATATGTTCTTCAGCATAACTCCTATGAGATTTATTCAACTTCATGAAAGAATCCCCACTGATTAATGGTTCTAAATCAAGCTTCTTATATAGTGAATCATCATGGTTTAATTAGAAGCTTGCAGAACTTGCCATATGTCCAAACATGCTAAACAGGAATATCTTGATTAAAAAGTGGAATAACTTCTTCAAAATAACTCCTATGACATTTATTCAACTTCTTTAAAGACTCCACACTGATTAATGGTTCTAAATCAAGATTCTTACATAGTGATTCATCCTGGTTTGATTAGAAGCTTGAAGAACTTGCCATATGTCCAAATAGGTTAAACATGGATATCCTGATTAGAAAGTGGAATAACTTCTTCAACATAACTCCTATGACATTTATTCAACTTCATTAAAGACTCCCCACTGATTAATGGTTCTAAATGAAGCTTCTTACATAGTGATTCATTCTGTTTTGATTAGAAGCTTGAAGAACTTGCCATATGTCCAAACAGGCTAAACATGGATATCCAAATTAAAAGTGGAATAACTTCTTCAACATAACTCCTATGAGATTTATTCAACTTCATGAAAGAATCCCCATTGATTAACGGTTCTAAATCAAGCTTCTTATATAGTGATTCATGGTGGTTTGATTAGAAGCTTGAAGAACTTGCCATATGTCCAAACATGCTAAACAGGAATATCTTGATTACAAAGTGGAATAACTTCTTCAACATAACTCCTATGAGATTTATTCAACTTCATGAAAGACTCCCCACTGATTAATGGTTCTAAATAAGCTTCTTACATAGTGATTCATCCTGGTTTGATTAGAAGCTTGAAGAACTTGCCATATGTCCAAATAGGCTAAACATGGATATCCTGATTAGAAAGTAGAATAACTTCTTCAACATAACTCCTATGAGATTTATTCAACTTCATGAAAGACACCCCACTGATAATGGTTCTAAATTAAGCTTCTTAAATAGTGATTCATTATGGTTTGATTAGAAGCTTGAAGAACTTGCTATATGTCCAAACACGCAAAACATGAATATCTTGAGTAGAATGTTGAATAATTTGTTTAACATAACTCCTAAGGGATTTATTCAACTTCATAAAAGACTCGCCACTGTTTAATGGTTCCAGATAAAGCTTCTTATATAGTGATTCATCCTGGTTTGATTAGAAGCTTGAAGAATATGCCATATGTCCAAACAGGCTAAACATGGACATCTTGGTTACCTTGTGGAATAACTTCTTCAACATAACTCCTATAAGATTTATTCAACATCATGAAAGACTCCCCACTGATTAATGGTTTAATATAAGGATTCTTAGATAGTGATTCATCCTGGTTTGATTAGAAACATGAAGAACTTGACATATGTTCAAAAAGACTAAACATGGATATCTTGATTAGAAAGTTGAATATGTTCTTCAACATAAATCCTATGGGATATATTCAACTTCATGGAGACTCTCCACTGATTAATGGTTCCAAATCAAGCTTCCTACATAGTGATTCATCCTGGTTTGATTAGAAGCTTGTAGAACTTGCCATATGTCCAAACAAGCTAACCATGGGATTCATTAAACTTAATGGTGACTCTCCACTGATTATTGGTTCCAAATCAAGTTTCGTACATAGTGATTCATCCTGGTTTGATTAGAAGCTTAAAGAACTTGTCATATGTCCAAACAGGCTAACCATGGATATCTTGATTAGAAAGTGGAATAACTTCTTCAATATAACTCCTATGAGATTTATTCAACTTCATGAAAGAATCCCCACTGATTAATGGTTCTAAATCAAGCTTCTTATATAGTGATTCATCCTGGTTTGATTAGAAGCTTGCAGAACCTGCCATATGTCCAAACATGCTAAACAGGAATATCTTGATTACAAAGTGGAATAACTTCTTCAACATAACTCCTATGACATTTATTCAACTTCTTTAAAGACTTCACACTGATTTATGGTTCTAAATCAAGCTTCTTACATAGTGATTCATCATGGTTTGATTAGAAACTTGAAGAACTTGCCATATGTCCAAACAATCTAAACATGGATATCCTGATTAGAAAGTGGAATAACTCCTTCAACATAACTCCTATGAGATATATTCAACTTCATGAAAGACTCTCCACTGATTAATGATTCTAAATTAAGCTTCTTAAATAGTGATTCATTCTGGTTTGAATAGAAGCTTGAAGAACTTGCCATATGTCCAAACAGGCTAAACATGGATATCCTGATTAGAAAGTGGAATAACTTCTTCAACATAAATCCTATGACAATTATTCAACTTCATTAAAGACTCCCCATTGATTAATGATTCTAAATCAAGCTTCTTATATAGTGATTCATCCTGGTTTGATTAGAAGCTTGAAGAACTTGCCATATGTCCAAACAGGCTAAACATGGATATCCTGATTAGAAAGTGGAATAACTTCTTCAACATAACTCCTATGACATTTATTCAACTTCATTAAAGACTCCCCACTGATTAATGGTTCTAAATCAAGCTTCTTACATAGTGATTCATCCTGTTTTAATTAGAAGCTTGAAGAACTTGCCATATGTCCAAACAGGCTAAAGATGGATATCCAAACAGGCTAAACATAACTCCTATGTGATTTATTCAACTTCATGGAGACTCTCCACTGATTAACGGTTCCAAATCAAGCTTCCTACATAGTTATTCATCCTGGTTTGATTAGAAGCTCGTAGAACTTGCCATATGTCCAAACAAGCTAAACATGGACATCCTGATTAGAAAGTGGAATAATTTGTTCAACATAACTCCTATGAGATTTATTCAACTTCATGAAAGACTCCCCACTTATTAATGGTTCTATAAGGCTACTTAGATAGTGATTCATCCTAGTTTGATTAGAAGCTTGAAGAACTTGTCATATGTCCAAATAGACTAAACATGGATATCTTGATTAGAAAGTAGAATATGTTTTTCAACATAAATCCTATGGGATATATTCAACTTCATGGAGACTCTCCATTGATTAATGGTTCCAAATCAAGATTCCTACATAGTGATTCATCCTGGTTTGATTAGAACCTTGAAGAATATGTCATATGTCAAAACAGGCTAAACATGGACATCCTGATTACAAAGTAGAATAACTTCTTCAGCATAACTCCTATGAGATTTATTCAACTTCATAAAAGACTCCCCACTGATTAATAGTTCTAAATATGGCTTCTTAGATAATGATTCATCTTATTTTGATTAGAAGCTTTAAAAACTTGTCATATGTCCAAACAGACTAAACATGGATATCTTGATTAGAAAGTGGAATATGTTCGTCAACATAAATTCTATGGGATATATTCAACTTTATGGAGACTCTCCACTGATTAATGGTTACAAATCAAGCTTCTTACATAGTGATTCATCCTGGTTTGATTAGAAGCTTGAAGAATATGTAGTAAGTCCAAACAGGCTAAACATGAACATCCTTATTACAAAGTGGAATAACTTCTTCAGCATAACTCCTCTGAGATTTATTCAATTTCATGAAGGTCTCCCCACTTATTAATGGTTCAATGTAAGGCTTCTTACATAGTGATTCATACTGGTTTGATTAGAAACTTGAAGAACTTACCATATGTTCAAACATGCTAAACATGGATATCTTGATTAGAAAGTTGATTATGTTCTTCAACATAAATCCTATGGGATATATTCAACTTCACGGAGACTCTCAACAGATTAATGGTTCCAAATCAAGCTTCCTACATAGTGATTCATCCTGGTCTGATTAGAAGCTTGTAGAACTTGCCATATGTCCAAACAAGCTAAACATGGACATCCTGATTAGAAAGTGGAATAACTTGTTCAACATAACTCATATGAGATTTATTCAACTTCATGAAAGACTCCCTACTGATTAATGGTTCTAAATAAGGCTACTTAGATAGTGATTCATCCTAGTTTGGTTAGAAGCTTGAAGAACTTGCCATATGTCCAAACAGACTAAACATGTATATCTTGACTATAAAGTGGAATATGTTCTTCAACATAAATCCTATGGGATATATTCAACTTCATGAAAGACTCCCAATGGTTAATGGTTCTAAATCAAGCTTTTTACATAGTGATTCATCCTGGTTTGATTAGAAACTTGAAGAACTTGCCATATGTCTAAGCAGACTAAACATGGATATTTTTGAATCCGAAATCGGTAACCCTAGGTTGGATATCGATTTCGATTGTGGATTTCTCGAAGAGACGACTAAGAAAGTGAATAGAAGAATTTTATTGATGAAAGATCGATTTGGTCTCAAGAAGAACAAGGTTTGAACGAAGAATGAGTAATATGAACCCTAATTCTAGCTTGTCCTTCAAGTATGTGTGTATCTTCTTTCTTCTAACCTTCTTCTATATATACACCTTTCCTATCGTTGATGTCGGTTTGACAGGGATCATGGTCCGACTTTGTTATGATGATGGGCCGAGTTCACACTTAAATGGGCCTATGTGGGTAGATGTAATCTATCCCCAACAATAAGTCCCCCCCCAGTTCATCGAGTTAGCTACTCGGTGAATTTCGTTAACTGGGTGAATTTAAGGGTGATCTCGGTTGCACACATTCTCAGCATATTTGTAGCAGTTGAGCTGTTTCCGACGTCTTTTTGCTTGTGCATTAGATTCGATCTCGGTCTTCGTTTAGATCTTTCGAAACCACGCTTCCTACTTTGTATCACCCGAAATGATTAATACCTTCGAGATTCGGAAGTAGTGGGACACGTGTCATCATCTTTAGGGTTCTAGACCTAATCATGACAACTGCTCGTCTTCCGCACCGAGATACTTATAAAAGCTTCGTTCGATGCTTGTTTCGCTATTCTTCTGCTGCTCATCACATGGAAAGGTATTTCCTTTGCTCTCTGCCTTCTCTCTTCTTTCTCTCTCTAGAAAAATCTTTCAGGTGCCGATGACTTCTCCGATCCGACGGTGTTCCCCCCTGTTAGGACCTGTCACGGTCAGCTGCTGGGCCTGCTCTGGTTCTGTCCAAGCCAGTCTATTCTGATGCTTCTGATCAAGGCAGAATTGTTTATGTATTTCCTTTGTTTATTATTCTTCTTGTCCTCTAGGATAGATTAGTTTATTATAGTTTTGTCTATTTCAAGACTTGTATGCAATTCTGAATTAATCAAGGAAACCATTTCCTCTCTTACTCTCTCTTTCCTGTTCGAACTCTCCCTCTCTCTCCTTCATGTTCTTCCTTTTCTTCAAGTTCTTCACTTAAATCTCTTGCTAATTCTCTAAATCTCACAGTTAATCCACTTTCTAATCAGGATATCCATGTTGAGCCTGTTTGGACATATGGTAAGTTCTTCAAGCTTCTAATCAAACCAGGATGAATCACTATGTAAGAAGCTTGATGTGGAACCTTTAATCAGTGGAGAGTCTCCAGGAAGTTGAATAAATCCCATAGGAGTTATGTTGAAGAAGTTATTAAACTTTCTACTCAGAATATCCATGTTTAGCCTGTTTGGACATATGGCAAGTTCTTCAAACTTCTAATCAAACCAGAATGAATCACTATGTAAGAATTTTAATTTAGAACCATTATTCAGTGGGGAGTATTTCATGATGTTGAATAAATCTCATAGCAGTTATGTTGAAGAAGTTATTCCACATTGTAATCAGGATGTCCATGTTTAGCCTGTTTGGACATATGGAAAGTTCTTCAACTTCTAATCAAACCAAGATGAATCACTATGTAAGAAGCTTGATTTGGAACCGTTAATCAGTGGGGAGTCTTTCATGAAGTTGAATAAATCTCATAGGAGTTATGCTGAAGAAGTTATTCCACTTTGTAATCAGGATATCCATGTTTAGCCTGTTTGGACATATGGCAAATTTTTCAAGCTTCTAATCAAACCAGGATGAATCCCTATGTAGGAAGCTTAATTTAGAACAATTAATCAGTGGGGAGTCTTTCATGAAGTTGAATAAATCTCATAGGAGTTATGTTGAAGAAGTTATTCCACTTTCTAATCAGGATATCCATGTTTAGCCTGTTTGGACATATAGAAAGTTCTTCAATCTTCTTATCAAACAGGATAAATCATTATGTAAGAATCTTGATTTGGAACCATTAATAGGTGGAGAGTCTCCATGAAGTTGAATAAATCGCTTCGGAGTTATGTTAAAGAAGTTATTCCACTTTGGAATCAAGATATCAATGTTTAACCTGTTTGGACATATGGCATATTCTTCAAGCTTCTAATCAAACCAGGATGAATCACTATGTAAGACTCCCTACTGATTAATAGTTCTAAATCAAGCTTCTTACATAGTTTTTCATCCTGATTTGATTAGAAACTTCAAGAACTTGCCATATATCCAAACAGGCTAAACATGGATATCCTGATTAGAAAGTGGAATAACTCATTCAACATAAATCCTATGAGATTTATTCAACTTCATGAAAGACCCTCCACTAATTAATGGTTCTAAATTAAGCTTCTTAAATAGTGATTGACTCTGGTTTGATTAGAAGCTGAAGAACTTGCCATATGTCCAAACAGGCTAAACATGTATATCAAGAGTAGAAAGTTGAATAACTTGTTCAACATAACTTCTATGGGATTTATTCAACTTCATGGAGACTCTCCACTGATTAACGGTTCCAAATCAAGCTTCTTACATCGTGATTCATCCTAGTTTGATTAAAAGCTTGAAGAACTTGCCATATGTCCAAACAGACTAAACACGGATATCTTGATTAGAAAGTGAAATCACTTCTTCAAAATAAGTCCTATGAGATTTATTCAACTTCATGAAAGACTCCCCACTGATTATTGGTTCTAAATCAAGCTTCTTACATAGTGACTCATCCTGGTTTGGTTAGAAGCTTGAAGACCTTGGCTTATGTCCAAACAGGCTAAACATGGATATCCTGATTAGAAAGTGGAATAACTTCTTCAACATAACTCCTATGAGATTTATTAAACTTCATGGAAGACTCCCCACTGATTAATTGTTCTAAATTAAGCTTCCTACATAGCGATTCATCCTGGTTTGATTAGAAGCTTGAAGAACTTTCCATATGTCCAAACAGGCTAAACATGGACATCTTGAGTAGAAAGTTGAATAACTTCTTCAACATAACTCCTATGGGATTAATTAACCTTCATGGAGACTCTACATTGATTAATGGTTCCAAATTAAGATTCTTACATAGTGATTCATTCTGGTTTGATTAGAAGCTTGAAGAACTTGTCATATGTCCAAACAGGCTAAACATGGATATCCTGATTAGAAAGTGGAATAACTTCTTCAACATAACTCCTATGAGATTTATTAAACTTCATGAAAGACTCCCCACTGATTAATTGTTCTAAATTAAGCATCCTACATAGCGATTCATCCTGGTTTGATTAGAAGCTTGAAGAACTTTCCATATGTCGAAACAGGCTAAACATGGACATCTTGAGTAGAAAGTTGAATAACTTTTTCAACATAACTCCTATGGGATTTATTCAACTTCATGCAGACTCTCCACTGATAAACGGTTCCAAATCAAGCTTCTTACATAGTGATTCATCCTGGTTTGATTAGAAGCTTGAAGAACTTGACATATGTCCAAACAGGCTAAACATGGATATCGTGATTAGAAAGTGGAAAAACTTCTTCAACATAACTGCTATGAGATTTTTTCAACTTCATGAAAGAAGCCCCACTCATTAATGGTTCTAAATTATGATTCTTACATATTGATTCATTCTGGTTTGATTAGAAGCTTGAAGAACTTGCCATATGTCCAAACAGGCTAAACCTGGATATCTTGAGTAGAAAGTTGAATAACTTCTTCAACATAACTCCTATTAGATTTATTAAACTTAATGAAAGACTCCCCACTAATTAATGGTTCTAGATTAAGCTTCTTACATAGTGATTCATTTTGGTTTGATTAGAAGCTTGAAGAACTTGTCATATGTCCAAACAGGCTAAACATAGATATCCTGATTACAAAGTGGAATAACTTCTTTAATATAACTCCTAAGAGATTTATTCAACTTCATGAAAGACTCCCCACCGATTAATGGTTCCAAATCAAGCTTCTTACATAGTGATTCATCCTGGTTTGATTAGAAGCTTGAAGAACTTGCCATATTTCCAAACAGACTAAACATGGATATCTTGATTAGAAAGTGGAATATATTCTTCAACATAAATCCTATGGGATATATTCAACTTCATGGAGACTCTCCATTGATTAATGGTTCCAGATCAATATTCTTACATATTGATTCATCCTGGTTTGATTAGAAGCTTGAAGAATATGCCATATGTCCAAACAGGCTAAACATGGACATCCTGATTACAATGTGGAATAAATTCTTCAACATAACTCCTATGAGATTTATTCAACATCATGAAAGACTCCCCACTGATTAATGGTTCTTAATTAAGATTCTTACGTAGTGATTCATTCTGGTTTGATTAGAACCTTGAAGAACTTGCCATATATCCAAACAGGCTAAACATGGATATCCTGATTAGAAAGTGGAATAACTCATTCAACATAACTCCTATGAGATTTATTCAACTTCATGAAAGACTCCCCACTGATTAATTGTTCTAAATTAAGCTTCTTAAATAGTGATTCATTCTGGTTTGATTAGAAGCTTGAAGAACTTGCCATATGTCCAAACAGGCTAAACATGAATATCATGAGTAGAAAGTTGAATAACTTCTTCAACATAACTTCTATGGGATTTATTCAACTTCATGGAGACTCTCCACTAATTAACGGTTCCAAATCAAGGTTCTTACATAGTGATTCATCCTGGTTTGATTAGAAGCTTGAAGAACTTGCCATATGTCCAAACAGACTAAACATAGATATCCTGATTAGAAAGTGGAATAACTTCTTCAACATAACTCCTATGAGATTTATTAACCATCATGAAAGACTCCTCACTGATTAATGGTTCCAAATAAAGCTTCTTACATAGTGATTCATCCTGGTTTGATTAGAAGCGTGAAGAACTTGCCATATATCCAAATAGGCTAAACATGGATATCCTAATTAGAAAGTGGAATAACTCATTCAACATAAATCCTATGAGATTTATTCAACTTCATGAAAGACTCTCCACTAATTATTAGTTCTAAATTAAGCTTCTTAAATAGTGATTGATTCTGGTTTGATTAGAAGCTGAAGAACTTGCCATATGTCCAAACAGGCTAAACATGTATATCAAGAGTAGAAAGTTGAATAACTTGTTCAACATAACTTCTATGGGATTTATTCAACTTCATGGAGACTCTCCACTGATTAACGGTTCTAAATCAAGCTTCTTACATCGTGATTCATCCTAGTTTGATTAGAAGCTTGAAGAACTTGCCATATGTCCAAACAGACTAAACACGGATATCTTGATTAGAAAGTGAAATCACTTCTTCAAAATAAGTCCTATGAGATTTATTCAACTTCATGAAAGACTCCCCACTGATTAATGGTTCTAAATCAAGCTTCTTACATAGTGACTCATCCTGGTTTGGTTAGAAGCTTGAAGACCTTGGCCTATGTCCAAACAGGCTAAACATGGATATCCTGATTAGAAAGTGGAATAACTTCTTCAACATAACTCCTATGAGATTTATTAAACTTCATGGAAGACTCCCCACTGATTAATTGTTCTAAATTAAGCTTCCTACATAGCGATTCATCCTGGTTTGATTAGAAGCTTGAAGAACTTTCCATATGTCCAAACAGGCTAAACATGGACATCTTGAGTAGAAAGTTGAATAACTTCTTCAACATAACTCCTATGGGATTAATTAACCTTCATGGAGACTCTACATTGATTAACGGTTCCAAATTAAGATTCTTACATAGTGATTCATTCTGGTTTGATTAGAAGCTTGAAGAACTTGCCATATGTCCAAACAGGCTAAACATGGATATCCTGATTAGAAAGTGGAATAACTTCTTCAACATACCTCCTATGAGATTTATTCAACTTCATGAAAGATTCCCCACTGATTAATGGTTCTAAATCAAGCTTCTTACATAGTGATTCATCCTGGTTTGGTTAGAAGCTTGAAGACCTTGGCCTATGTCCAAACAGGCTAAACATTGATATCCTGATTAGAAAGTGGAATAACTTCTTCAACATAACTCCTATGAGATTTATTAAACCTCATGAAAGACTCCCCACTGATTAATTGTTCTAAATTAAGCATCCTACATAGCGATTCATCCTGGTTTGATTAGAAGCTTGAAGAACTTTCCATATGTCGAAACAGGCTAAACATGGACATCTTGAGTAGAAAGTTGAATAACTTCTTCAACATAACTCCTATGGGATTTATTCAACTTCATGCAGACTCTCCACTGATAAACGGTTCCAAATCAAGCTTCTTACATAGTGATTCATCCTGGTTTGATTAGAAGCTTGAAGAACTTGACATATGTCCAAACAGGCTAAACATGGATATCGTGATTAGAAAGTGGAAAAACATCTTCAACATAACTGCTATGAGATTTTTTCAACTTCATGAAAGAAGCCCCACTCATTAATGGTTCTAAATTAAGATTCTTACATAGTGATTCATTCTGGTTTGATTAGAAGCTTGAAGAACTTGCCATATGTCCAAACAGGCTAAACATGGATATCCTGATTAGAAAGTGGAATAACTTCTTCAACATAACTCCTATGAGATTTATTCAACTTCATGAAAGACTCCCCACTGATTAATGGTTCCAAATCAAGCTTCTTACATAGTGATTCATTTTGGTCTGATTAGAAGCTTGAAGAACTTGTCATATGTCCAAACAGGCTAAACATGGATATATTGATTAGAAAGTGGAATACGTTCTTCAACATAAATCCTATGGGATATATTCAACTTCATGGAGACTCTCCACTGATTAATGGTTCCAAATCAAGCTTCCTACATAGTGATTCATCCTGGTTTGATTAGAAGCTTGAAGAACTTGCCATATGTCCAAACAGGCTAAACATGGATATCCTGATTACAAGGTGGAATAACTTCTTCAGGATAAATCCTATGAGATTTATTGAAATTCATGAAAGAATCCCCACTGATTAATGGTTCTAAATCAAGCTTCTTACATAGTGATTCATCCTGGTTTGATTAGAAGCTTGAAGAACTTGTCATATGTCCAATCAGGCTAAACATGGATATCCTGATTAGAAAGTGGAATAACTTCTTCAACATAACTCCTATGAGATTTATTCAATTTCATGAAAGGCTCCCAACTGATTAATGGTTCCAAATAAAGCTTCTTACATAGTGATTCATCCTGGTTTGATTAGAAGCTTGAAGAACTTGTCATATGTCCAAACAGGCTAAACATGGATATCCTGATTAGAAAGCGGAATAACTTCTTCAACATAACTCCTATGAGATTTATTCAATTTCATGAAAGACTCCCAACTGATTAATGGTTCCAAATAAAGTTTCTTACATAGTGATTCATCCTGGTTTGATTAGAAGCTTGAAGAACTTGCCATATGTCCAAACTGTGATTAATTGGATGTTTAGGTGGGAGTGAGGGAGAATTTTGTATGAGAACATGAGAGAGAGAGAGAGAGAGTGTGCAACGAGTGAGAATAATGGAAGGAGAACACTTTCCCTTGATTCTTTTGGTTGCATACAAGGTTACTTAAATAGAAATACAATCTGAGCTAGTACAAACAAGAATGAATAAACTATTGTAGACAGGATCAGAGGGGTCACTCTCGGCTGGACCAGAAAGGGACAGCTCCCTTGTCTCTCTTATCTTAATCCACACATGTGACTTCTCTTTGTCACAATTCTCCAACGGCTCCAGCCACTTGCTTCCACTTGTTTAAATCCTTCCAGAACCTAAGGAGACTCATGGTAAGTCATTTGAAATCATCTTCGTCCATTGCTTGCCTTCCAAGGCAGGCTTAGGTCAAGCCTTGTACGGACAAGATTCATATCGAAGTAACCTCATTTCCTTGTCTAATCCGAATGCACTCAACTATTGCTACTTCCTACTTCTTATTGCTTCATCTTCACACTCCCCCTCAAGCTTGATCATGGGGACCGATCAAGATTGAACACCATGAAGCATTCCCTCATTATGATCAGTGTGTTGAGAGATCCACGAGTCCTAACTTGGAATGTATGAACTCGCAAACCTTGGCACTTGCAGCTTTAGTGAAGATGTCGGCCAACTGATCCTTACTTCTTGTGTAGCATGGTAAGATAATTGTTTGCTCAACAGCTTGTCTAACCTTGTGGCAATCCACTTCAATGTATTTGGTCCTCTCATGGAACACATTGTCATACCAAGTGTTGTTGACAATCATAGCATTTGTTTCATTCCCCACTGAGTCTCTCCACTCCTTGTGTTCCATAGCTTCTTCATAAGACCTTGGTATGTACTCCTGATCTAGTTCTCCCATAAACACCACATGTTCCTGTGGAAATTGAGCTAAGGAGCACACAGCTCGGATAGGGTGAGCTACTGCTTGTGAGTTGAAGTAGACACTTGTGTTGACCCAATTTGAAGGAGGCTTTCTGATCCTAGTGCTCCTTCTTAATGTTTGAACATTTTCTTCAGTTGGTGTAGTCTCTTCCTCCATGGACTGATATTCACTCACCACTGACCCTTCTTCTTGTTGCTCATCTTGATCCTGAGATACTGAACTTTCTTGTTGGGGTTCAGTTTGATTCCCCCCTTCAGGAACAAGGGGAGTAACATCAACAGCTTCATTCTCAACCTCCTTAGGCGATTCTTCAGTTTNGTGTAGTCTCTTCCTCCATGGACTGATATTCACTCACCACTGACCCTTCTTCTTGTTGCTCATCTTGATCCTGAGATACTGAACTTTCTTGTTGGGGTTCAGTTTGATTCCCCCCTTCAGGAACAAGGGGAGTAACATCAACAGCTTCATTCTCAACCTCCTTAGGCGATTCTTCAGTTTGGGACCCTGGCTGGTCTTGCTTGGTTCAGTCTCAATCACAACCCTCTCTTTGGGGATACTGATGCCAAGACTCTCCATTACCCTCCTCAAACTCTCAGCCCTATCTGAGGCTGATTGGGATAAGTCTTTCACTTCATCCCAACTCTTCTCATCATAGTAGCCTCTGGACTCAATAAACCTCACATCCTTAGAGACTAAAACCCTCTTGGTTTCAGGTGAAAAACACTTGTATCCCTTTTGGTGAGGTGAGTACCCAATGAACATAGCTCTTGTACTCTTTGGTTCAAGCTTGTTCCTTTGTTCTCCTGGAATTAAGCCAAAGCACAAGCAACCAAATACCCGAAGGTGATCTATAGATGGGCAATTTTTTTTTAATACCTCATGGGGGGACTGATCTTGAAGGACCTTGGTTGGAATTTTATTAATCAAGTAGCATGCTGTCATCACAGCATCTCCCCAAAACTTCTTAGGTACATTCATATGAAACATCATACTACTGGCCACGTCCATAAGATGTCTATTCTTCCCCTCAGCCACACCATTTTGTTGTGGAGTGTATGGACAGCTGGTTTGATGGATCATCCCATGTTTGTCTAAGTGTAGTTTGAATGCTTTGCTGGTGTATTCTCCTCCATTATCTGATCTAAGAATTTTTATCTTGGCATGGTAATGGTTAGAGACATAAGTTTGAAAGTTTATGAAAGCATCTAACACCCTATCTTTAGATTGCAGCAAGGTGATCCATGTATAGTTAGATTTCTCATCTATAAATACCACAAAGTACTTATGATGTTCCCTAGATGCACAAGGGGCAGTCCACACATCAGAGTTAATTAAATCAAAGCAATTCTCATAGACTGTACTGGATTTAAAAAAGACAGTTTTGCAATGCTTTCCTAAGATACAAGCTTCACAATCCTTTTGAAATGAAATACTAGGCAACATTATGTTCAAGGCACGTGAATGAGGATGTCCTAATCTAGCATGCCACATTACATCTTTAGGAAAACTAAAATTTGAATTTAAAGCATAAGATAAATATGCTGAAAGCTTGGTGTCTTCAAGCAAGTACAAGTCTCCCTTGGTCACACCTTTGCCAAGCAACCTACTAGTTTCAATATCCTGAAAGTAGACATCATTAGGAGTGAAGGTAATACTGCAATTCAAGTCATTAGTGGCTCTTTTAACTGATAACAGGTTTGAGGTGAAACTAGGCATATAGAAAGCTTTTGAATCTTTGTTAAATAATCTAAGGTCACCTATCCCTTTAATTGGTACCCTTTCCCCATTAGCTATCATGACATTTCCTAAGGAAGGAACAATGTTTTTAATCAGGTTTAAATCACTAATCATATGGTGGCTATCTCCTGAATCAATAACTAAAGGTTTTGACAATTTCAAATCAGTTAAAGCATTCAAGGAGATACCACAATTTAAAGCATGTAAAGAGGTACGAAATTTGTTACAAGAGTTGTCCTTGAGGATTTTGATGAGAGCCTCAATGTCTGACCGCTTGATGGCTTCATCTTGGGTGTTCCTCAAGGCAGAGCCGCCCATGGAAGCTAAAGCTCTTCCCTCACCAGTTGCATTGACAGTGCGCATGGGGGCTGGAGTAGATGGCTCACCTATATCACCAGAGAAGTTGGCTCTACCATCATTGTAAGGTGTCCTGAACTTTTGTGGTTTGAGATGGCGATGGAGAATCCAGCACTTGTCTTTCCCATGACCCTTCTTCTTGCAATGATCACATATCCAGACTTTCTTCTATTCAGCTCTGTAGGAGCCTTTATTTGCCACACCTTCAGTTTGGTTTGCCAACATAAGGGCTCCTTTTCCTCCAAAGAGACCCACTGATCCTTGCTCCTTTTGGATTTGAGCACATACTTCTTCAAGGCATGGAAGATCCTTACCCCTTAGGATGTGCTTAATTAAATCATTGTACCCTGGGTTGAGAGTGAATAATAGCGCAAACACCTTGTCTTGTTCTCTCCTTTCATTCAACACATCATGATCCACAGATACTGGTCTTAGCATCTCCAGTTCAGCCCACAAGGATCTGAACTTCCCAAAGTGTTTATTAAAATCAGTGTCCTCTTGACTAAGAGTGTTGATGGCCTTCTTGACTTGAAACACTCTACTGATGTTAGAAACATTTCCATACACCTTTTTCAGTGTATCCCAAAGCTCCTTGGAAGTTTCACAGTAGGAGTAAGCTTCCTAGATTGAAGCTTCAAGGCTGCTCTGGATGATAGACAGCACCATGAGGTCCTCCTGACCCTTCTTCTTATCACCAGCCTCAGCAACAACCACTTCACTGCCATCCTCTCCTAGGATGGTCTTCTTCTTGGGTTCTTGCCATCTTCAACAATTTCCCAGAGACCTCTGCCTCCAAGAGCTGTTTTAGCAAGTCTAGCCCACAGCAGGTAGTTGGCTCCTTTAAGAGTAACTGGAATCATCACCATTTTTGAGTTTACTCCCATGTCCATCAAGAACAGCTCAAGAATCAGCAAGAACAATTCAAGAACAGCTCAAGAATCAGCAAGAACAATTCAAGAACAGAGAGTTGAGATATGAAAAGAAATGAGAAATGAAATATTTGTAGTAGTTTATCAGAGTTTGCGGAATAGAATAGGTTTCAGGAGCATGAATGCTCTGATACCATGAACGTTTAGAGAGATTCAGAGTATTCAAATGAAGAGCATGGAGAAAGATGGAGAGAGAGAGAAAAGTGAGGAAATGGTTTCCTTGATTTATTCAGAATTGCATACAAGTCTTTAAATAGACAAAACTATAATAAACTAATCTATCCTAGAAGACAAGAAGAAGAATAAACAAAGGAAATACATAAACAATTCTGCCTTGATCAGAAGCATCAGAACAAACTGGCTTGGACAGAACCAGAGCAGGCCCAGCAGCTGACAGTGACAGGTCCTAACAGGTGGGAGGACCACTTGCTCACATGCCATCCGTGAACCAGCTCCCCAACGGCTTCCTCTCCTCTTGTCGACCAAAGGCTTCCCTCCTTAGTTACCTTAGGCTGTCTTCTGATTCAAATATTCAAATACTCCTCTTCCCTTGTCTTGCACTCCAAGGTAGGTTAGATTGTACAGGCAGACTTGCACTCCATGGTAAGATGATCCTTTGCATAATCCAAACATACTTGTTTCCCTCTTGCTTCTAATTACTTCATCTCCACATTCCTTACACTTGCTGCTATTTATTTCTTCATGTCAACAAAAACAAGCTTCTTACATAGTGATTCATCCTTGTTTGATTAGAAGCTTGAAGAACTTGCCATAGAAGCTTCTTACATAGTGGTTCATCATGTTTTGATTAGAAGCTTTAAGAACTTGCCATATGTCCAAACAGGCTAAACATGAATATCCTGATTAGAAAGTGGAATAACTTCTTCAACATAACTCCTATGAGATTTATTTAAATTCATGAAAGACTCCCCACTGATTAATGGTTCTAAATCAAGCTTCTTACATAGTGATTCATTCGGGTTTTATTAGAAGCTTGAAGAACTTGTCATATGTCCAAACAGGCTAAACATGGATATCCTGATTAGAAAGTGGAATAACTTCTTTAACATAACTCCTGTGAGATTTATTCAATTTCATGAAAGACTCCCAACTGATTAATGGTTCCAAATAAAGCTTCTTACATAGTGATTCATCCTGGTTTGATTAGAAGCTTGAAGAACTTGTCATATGTCCAAACAGGCTAAACATGGATATCTTGATTATAAAGTGGAATAACTTCTTCAACATAACTCCTATGGGATTTATTCAACTTCATGGAGACTCTCCACTGATTAATGGTTCCAAATCAAACTTCTTACATAGTGATTCATCCTGGTTTGATTAGAAGCTTGAAGAATTTGCCATATGTCCAAACATGCTAAACATGGATATCCTGATTAGAAAGTGAAATAACTTCTTCAACATAACTCCTATGAGATTTATTCAACGTAATGAAAGACTCCCCACTGATTAATGGTTCCAAATCAAGCTTCTTACATAGTGATTTATCCTGGTCTGATTAGAAGCTTGAAGAACTTGCTATATGTCCAAACAGGCTAAACATGGATATGTTGATTAGAAAGTGGGATATGTTATTCAACATAAATCCTATGGGATATATTCAACTTCTTGGAAACTCTCCACTGACTAGTGGTTCCAAATCAAGCTTCCTACATTGATGAATCCCTTATGATGGGATCCTTTTTGTCCCTGATTCTATGAAGGATGATCTTCTGGTTTGAAAGAGATATGGGTTGATTTCAGTGATGATGGATGGATTGAATGGATGATCTTCATAAATGATCTATGGATTGATCAGATCTTGTGTAGATGTGTCTATGGTCAAGAGAATGAACTATGTTTATGATCAAAGACAAGTATTGCTTGCAGAGAATGAACTCCTAGCAATCAGTGTTCAAAGATGAACAAAGGATTCACAAAGTTTTGAGAGAGTGTTTGATAAAAAGAGTGAATAATTGTTTCTGAAACAAAAGAGAGTATAAGTAGAGAAGATGAAATTGAAAAGTCCTAAAATTGTAGAAAAATTAGAAAAACTTAATTAAATCTAAAATTGTCTTGAAAACTGAATAATTATTTATTTTGGCTGATTCCTTGACTTGAATTTCGACCTGGTTTGGTTATGGCTCATACTAAACTAAGCAAGCCATTGCTTCCTTCAATTTCTTGGTTTATGATCTTCTCTTGGGCTGACAAAAGTTCAAACTGGTCCATGAGTCTGATCACATCGTTTACAGCTTGTTTGACATGTTCGTCATTGTAACTTGAGTGAGAAATAAGCTCAGCATGCTCCATTCCAATCTTAGATTCATCTTCAAGTCTTCCATTCAGCCATCCTAGTTTATCCTTTGTTGAATAGTCAGCTGGTTCAACCATGGTTGCATCATCGCCTCCTCCTTTGAAAAGATTTGTCCTCAAATCTGTATCTGCTAAATCAAAAGGAAACAAGTAAGAAGAGAGACAATGATCAAGATAATAAGTATGAAAGCAACATCAATATAAGGTTTTGGACAGAAACTTCCTTGGAGTTTTGAATCCATTTTCCTCAAGTACTTCCATCTCCAAATCTCTGGCTGATAATCATGGTCTCTGCTCTTGTCCTTCGCACTCCTTTGGGAGAGATCTTGCTGTTCCTGGAAACTCAAAACAAAGCTGCATATCCAGTATTATATGTGCAAGACATGTTCTTAATCTGATCAATAACAAAGAGTTTCTTTCTAAGAACATTTTTTACTTGTTTCAGACTTTCAAAATGTCTATCAAAGTAAGTATTGTAAACCAGAATGGTTACAAGGCACGTGATAGCATAGTTCCTAAAGAACAACTTCAAAACAGACACAAGTTTCTCAGATTCAGAACACAAAAGATCAAGTTCAAACTGACAATTACTTAACCAAGAATCAGCATGCTTATCAAAGAAAGTGTTGTAAACCGGAATGTTTTCAAGGCATGAAGTACCATAGATCAACTTCAAAACATGCCCCACATAATCATAATCAGAACACAAAAGTTTAAGTTCAAGATCAGATTCAGAATCAGTTAGCACATGTCTCACATGTTTATCATGACTTTCAAACAATGTGTACACTATTATATCCTCAAAGCTCAAAACAACATCATTCTGCAAGCATGATCTCGAAACAAACCAAGATTTATCAGTTTCAGAACAAACATGAGCAAGTTTCAAATCAGAATCAACAACAAACTCGGTTTCAGCCCTAAGTGCTTTCAGTTCCTGCAACTTTCTAGGTTTGCTCATGGCATAAGCAGATGCAAACAAATCACCAGGGACTAGTTTATGCTTAGAACAATTCAGAACAAAGCTATTTTCTTTGAAAACAAATGAATCAAATAATTTTCTAGAACAGAAAACAGGTTGATGTAGAACAAGTCCTAGTAACTTTTCAGGATGATCAAAACTTATGTTATGTTCCATAAATTTCTCAAGACTCAAAATATGATCAAAATTGATGTCATTAACACACTGAAAATATTTTTGATCAGAGAGTTTATCAGGTTCAAATACTTTAAGAGAATTAATCATGTTATCAAAAACAGAGTTTGAAACACAAAATTCTTTTACTTTTTCTAGACCAAAACGTTTGACATCACTGGAACTAACCTTAACAAACATTTGAGGCAGAGAATTAATCAGATCAAATCCCTTACAGTGCTCTTGAGAATTTAAAGAGAATGACTTAGCATCTGTTTCTGCTTCAATGTTGGGCTGCTCCAACTCTTCTTCTGGCGGTGAACTCTTTTGTGCTTCTTCTGATAGGTTTTCTTCTAAGACCTGAGCTACTGAATCAAGGCTACTCGGTTGCACCGGTTCAATACAGGTTAGTTAATCACAAGCTCTACTGATAAAATTTTCAGATTGAGAAGAGAAAAGAGAGAACTCATTTTCTGTCTCAGTTTCTTCTATTACCTTAGATGGCTCTGTTTTCAGCTCTTTGATTATCTGCTCCTGCTTGCTGCAACTCATTGGGTCAGTAACCTTTGGGGAAGGTTGTGTGGATGGTATCACACGCTGGTCTTTTGAAAACTCCTTGATTACTTGTTGTGCAATCCTTTTAAAATTATCTTGAAACAAATGGCTGTGCAAGTAATCAAATTCTGCTTGTTGTTTTTGAGACTTCTTTATGGGATCACGACCAAAGCAAGCACCTTTCTTTTCTCTGGTATATCTAGGATGTTCTCTGCTCCTCCTAATTTGTTCCTCTTGCCTCCCTAGTCGTGCCTTTTCCTCCACAAAATCAGAATGGTTAAAAATCGATTTTTCTTTTCTTATCAAATTCTGTCTTTTTCCAGCAAACTCTTTGTGGAAGAACTGAATTGATCATGATGTGTGCTCCTCCTGTTAAGCTTTTCCAGTGACCTACTAGATAGTATCCTTTCCTGCTCATAACCAGAATCATCAATACCATATGAATCTCTTTTTCTCATAGATTTTTCTCTTCTTTCCAAGGCTGCTTTTGTAGCAGAGTCAAACATGTTGGAATCTAACTCCTTTTCAGGATGTCTCCTTCTGCCATTGCTTCCTCGAGACATGGATTCCTATTAAGAAACTCAACAAGAGAATTAACACAATAACATATAGCCGAAGCCTCACTTCTCTCAAGTGTTTCTCTCTGATTTTTCTGTGATATTTCTCTGTGAATCCTGTAGCTCAGCAACAAACAAAGATCAAGCTTTTAGAGATCAATTCCCCAACCCCAAAACAGAAGAAAGAGATAGAAAGATTGCAAGATTTTTGTTTGCAAGAGGCATTACCACCCGGGCTGGATTTCTCTTCAGCCAAGTTGGATTTCTCTTCAACTTTTCAAAATTCTCTTTTTTTTTTCTTTTTTTCTTTTTTTCTTTTTTTAATCTGGTTGGCCCTCTTGCAGATTATACAGATTATACAGATAAGAACTTTATAAGAAAATTGCAGAGAAAAAGAAATCAGATTCCCCAAAACAAAGAAGAAGACATATATATTTTCAGATTTAAACCCAGGTTTGGAGAGTTTCATAATCAAACCAAGATCAAGAGCCTTCAGATCTGTTCTGATACCACTTGATGAATCCCTTATGATGGGATCTTTTTTGTCCCTGATTCTATGAAGGATGATCTTCTGGTTTGAGAAAGATATGGGTTGATTTCAGTGATGATGAATGGATTGAATGGATGATATTCATAAATGATCTATGGATTGATCAGATCTTGTGTAGATCTGTCTATGATCAAGAGAATGAACTCTGTTTGTGATCAAAGACAAGTTTTCCTTGCAGAGAATGAACTCCTGGCAATCAGTGCTCAAAGATGAACAAAGGATTCACAAAGTTTTGAGAGAGTTTTGATAAAAAGAGTGAATAATTGTTTCTGAAACAAAAGAGAGTATAAGTAGAGAAGATGAAATTGAAAAATCCTTAAATTGTAGAAAAATTAGAAAAACTTAATTAAATCTAATATTGTCTTGAAAACTGAATAATTATTTATTTTGGCTGATTCCTTGACTTGAATTTTAACCTGGTTTGGTTATGGCTCATAGTAAACCAAGCAAGCCATTGCTTCCTTCAATTTCTTGGTTTATGATCTTCTCTTGGGCTGACAAAAGTTCAAACTGGTCCATGAGTCTGATCACATCGTTTACAGCTTGTTTGACATGTTCGTCATTGTAACTTGAGTGCGAAATAAGCTCAGCATGCTCCATTCCAATCTTAGATTCATCTTCAAGTCTTCCATTTAGCCATCCCGGTTTATCCTTTGTTGAATAGTCAGCTGGTTCAACCATGGTTGCATCATACATAGTGATTCATCCTGGTTTGATTAGAAGCTTGAAGAACTTGTCATATGTCCAAACAGGCTAAACATGGATACGCTGATTACAAGGTGGAATAACTTCTTCAGCATAAATCCTATGAGATTTATTCAAATTCATGAAAGACTCCCCACTGATTAATGGTTCTAAATCAAGCTTCTTACATAGTGATTCATCCTGGTTTGATTAGAACCTTGAAGTACTTGTCATATGTCCAAACAGGCTAAACATGGATATCATGATTATAAAGTGGAATAACTTCTTCAACATAACACCTATGAGATTTATTCAATTTCATGAAAGACTCCCAACTGATTAATGGTTCCAAAATAAATATTCTTACATAGTGATTCATCCTGGTTTGATTAGAAGCTTGAAGAACTTGCCATATCTCCAAACAGGCTAAACATGGATATCTTGATTAGAAAGTGGAATAACTTCTTCAACATAACTCCTATGGGATTCATTCAACTTCATGGACACTCTCCACTGATTAATGGTTTCAAATCAAGCTTCTTCAATAGTGATTCATCCTTGTTTGATTAGAAGCTTGAAGAACTTGTCATATGTCCAAACAGGCTAAACATGGATATCCTGATTACAAAGTGGGATAACTTCTTCAGCATAACTCCTATGAGATTTATTCAACTTCATGAAAGACTCCGCAC
>MU106241.1:0-20021 GCA_012274485.2 Sinapis alba
TTCAAAACCAGGAAAAGACCACTCAACAAGCCCGCAGAACTTTGGCTCCACTTCCACAGATTTCTTGTGCTGTTTTAAGAACTGACGCGGCTTGGAATGAGGAGCGAAAGATTACAGGTTTGGGTTGGTGGGTAGAGGACGCTAATGGACCCTTCTCCTTCGCGATACCAGCCACACATGTTCGCTCTCCATTGATGGCAGAGGGACTTGCAATGCGAGAAGCTATCCAAAAATGCAGGGAGCTCGGTATTTCTCGAATTCGATGTGAATCCGACTCAGCCACACTGATAAAAGTCTTAAACTCAAAAGCTTCTAGTGCAGAACTTTATGGGATTGCTACTGATATCCTATCTCTTTCTTCTTCTTTTGAGTGTATTTCTTTCGTTTGGATTGCTCGAGAGAGGAACCTTGTGGCTGATGTCCTAGCGAAACAGATCTTGTCTGTTGAGTTAGCTTTCAATTCTCTCACCAAACTTTTGAGTTTTGAATTAATGAAGTAGTGTTTCGGAAAAAAAAAATTAAGCAGACAAAACGATTTGATTTGATTTTAATTTATTTTATATTTTAAATTGCCCCTTTCAAAACTTAGGGAATCTTATTGGATCAAGGATATGAGAGGATTTTTCATTTTTTTTTCAAATCTTCTTTTATTGTATCTAGAATTCATAAATACTATGTGAAATCCAAACTTATTGAATTAGTCATTTGTATAAGTTCTCCCAAATTTCAGCTTATTGGAAAATATGGATTTTGTTAACAAAATCTATCAAATGGGATTGGGTGGATATTGTTAACAAAAGCAATCATATGTGATTTGGTGGATTTTGAATGGTATTTCATAGTAAAAAATAAAAATGAATCGAAATACCACCTCCTATGATGGTACTTGAAAGTTTTTTAAGAAATTAAAAAAATCTTCACATTCAAAAAAAATTAAACTGTTTGAAATGAAAAAAAATATTTGAAAATTGATTTTGAAATTTTTTATATATTTATATATTTCATAAAACGAAAATATCAAATTATATTAATTAAAAAATAAAAATATTACTTTAAAAAGAAAATCAATCTGTTTGAAATGAATTTTTTTTTTGAAAATCATTTTTTTTTATATTTTATATATATTTCATTAAACAATAAAAATATCAAACTATATTAATTTTTAAAAATAAAAATATTAATTTAAATAAAAAATTAAATTTTAAAGTTTTTTTCAAAATCCATAAAATTTGTAATAAATCTTTGTAAGATTTACTCAAATCTCAGATTTTTTTGGATTCTTGAATTCTTTCAAATCCTTGATTCAATAAGCTCCACTTAGGAAATGTGTAAATCGATTGTATACCATATGGTACTGTCAAATACATCAATTTATTTCTACCTTTAGGAGAGAGGAACAAACTACAAGGAAAAATTATGTGAATCGATTCATTAGCTGATTAGCATGTGGCACACTCACTATCAAATACTCCATAATATTATATTCCACGTGGTGGTTTACCGCGAGAAATTATTTATTATCACAAAGTATGGTTCAGAGTTCCAAGTTCTTTCCAAATTAGATTTTAGCCAACCCTTTATCCAATCCAGCATATCAACATGACCTGGCACAGAACCATCTATTTAACAAATTTCTTCCATTTACTTTTATGGATCAGTTTTGCGTTAATCAATCTAAGGAAGATATGTAGAAGATGTATTTCATATATGTTTCACACTGTACAAGTATGCAAATATATACACGATGAAGACTATTAATACACAAATAAAATCATGATCCAATCTACGAATTTTTTTCAATTAATTAACACACATATTAATTGCTGATAATAAATACCCCATAAACACATATAACTAATCAACCCACGTATGTTTCTTACATATATGCTAATCATTTAAGTATCAAAAAAATGCTAATCATAACAAAGATTTATTGTACTAAAATCAAACTGTTATGATACTAGAATGTTATTTTATCTAATAATAAAATAACGTAAATTACAAAATGAATCATATAAAAAATTGTTCATCAATAAAATAAATTAATAACTTTGAAGTTAGTCATTACAAAAATTATATATATATATATATATATTGTTAATAATTTTAGCTTTATTTAGGAATATTATTTTTTTATTTCTTTTATTATTTCACACATATGTAAAACATCCTAAAATCTACAATAAAAGCACATTTTATATTTTAATAAAATTAAAATATCAAACAGAACTCGTCCAAAACACACAGAGCCATATCTAGTATTTTCTATTTGAAGTTTTTGTTTTACATGTTTTACTATTAATTATATTCTTCATTTTATATAGGATTCAAGATAGTTTTGTTTTATATTTACAGTTTATTTTAAAATAATTTTATTAAATAAATTTATGTGTTTTGATGATAATATTTTATTTTTCTTTTTTCAGATTAAATATTTTACTATTAGTAATTATTAATTTTATTATTTTTAGAATCAAAAACCAAAAACTAGAATCTAAGAAACTATTCTTGCTTTTTAAAAAACTAAAAGCTACTACAGAATCAAAAACCAAAAACTAAAATCTAAAATCTAAAAATCAAAAACCAGAAACTAAAAACCAAAAACTAAAAATCAAAAATCAAAATCTAAAAACTAACAAAACAATCATCACCTTAAGTTTCTAAGCACAAAGCACTAAAGTATAGAAAAAACTAGTTTCCCTAATAATTAGGGAATCTACTTTTTGTTAAAATCATGATTGGATTAAAAATAGTTTTTTGAAAACCAAAAACTAAAAACTACTTTAAAAACAGCAAACAATCAACCTCTAAGAAAGATATTAACAACATTCCTAAAACATAGGAACTATAATATTATGAAGTAAATGGGAGATCTGCATCGTATATTTTTGTTATCTCTTACACGCCCCTCAAGAAGGAGTGGGGGTAGCACACTCCAATCTTATGTCCGAGTTCCAAGAATCATGCCTGAGAGAGAGATTTGGTAAGTGCACCGGCAAGTTGATCACGGGTGTTTACATAAGCTATTGTAAAGGCGCCTTTTTGAACTTGGTTTTGGACAAAGTGATAGTCGATGGCAATGTGTTTCATCCTTGAATGGAAAACCGGATTTGCACAGAGAAATGTAGCTCTAACGTTGTCACAAAAAATTACAGGTGCAGTTGGCAAGGAGACTCGAAGCTCGGAGAGAACATTACAAATCCAGTTTATCTCTTAAGCTGCATTGGCTACTGCTCTGTATTCGGCCTCTGTTGAGGACCTCGCGACTCCATTTTGCTTCTTGGAAGACCAAGACAACATACGAGTTTGTGGAAACGTGGTCGTCGGAATCACCAGCCCAGTTTGTATTTGAGTATCCTTGAAGAACTAGTGTATTCTTCACCGAGAAATAAATACTGTGTGTTGGAGTTCCAGAAAGGTATCGAAGTATCCTCTTAGCTGCTTGCCGGTGATTCTCTGCCGGCATGGACATGAACTGAGATAGTTTGTTCACGGTGAAGGCAATATCCAGACGCGTGAACTGTAAATATTGGAGACTTCCGATACCACGTCTTTACTTTGTTGGACCCGAGAGAGAGATACCTGAACTTGAGGTGAAGCATTGGTGAGTAAGACACATGTGTTGTAACAGGTTTGGTGTTGGTCATGTCATATTTATGGAGCAGATCGAGAATGTATTTTCACTGACAGAGGTGAAGTCATTCCAGCGTTCTATGAGCCTAAATACCAAAAAAATAATTCAGATCTGCATCTTTAACTATGAACCTTTCTGAAAATAGAGTGAGAACCCGTTGAATTTCAGACGCTGTGTTGCCTGTTATCAAGATGTCGTCAACGTAGATAAGGAGATAGATGTATTGACGACCGGTGTCAAGAATGAATAAAGATGTATCTGCCAGTGAACTCTGGAAACCAAGGCTGAGAAGGAAGGTTCTGAGCTCGATATACCATGTCCTTGGGGCTTACTTGACCCCATAGACAGCATTGCTGAGGTGACATACATAATCAGGTTTGTTTGTGTCTACAAACCCTGGTCGTTGATCCATATATACTTCCTGTGTGAGTGTACCTTGTAAGAATGCGTTGTTGATGTCTAACTGCTTTACGGGCCAAGAATTACTCACTGCTACATCGAGAACCAGGCGAAATTAGTAGACTTTATAACAGGGCTGAAAGTCTATAAGTCGTCTTGACCAAAACCCTGATTGTACCCCTTAGCAACGAGGCGCGACTTGGAGCATCTGTGAGACCCATCAAAATTGAGCTTGTCTTTGTATAGTCATCTGCAACCAACAACATTGTAGTGAGATTTTCTGGGAACAAGATCATAAGTTCCGTTACGCGCAAAAGCATCAATCTCAGTAGACATAGACCCTCTCCATTTCTTGCCTTTGAGAGCTTGAGTAACCGTAGTCGGTTCTGCCGGTTGAGTTGATAACAATGCTGCATAATAGTTGTATTTGGGATTGGGCGTGGATATTTGATTCTTTTTGTGAGTGATCATAGAATGTTGGTTAGCTGGTGGAGGAGAAGGTGATGGTGACGGAGACGATGATGAAGAAGATGTCGAGGATGGGTGATGTTCATGAGCCGGGTCAGGAACCAGAGGTGAAGATGTTGTTGTCTGCTTTGAGAGTGATTGCGATGGAGTAGGCGCTGGGGTGTTCTCGCCGTGTTGTGAGTTTGAGCTTGTTGACAACTCTGCACTCACAGTATCACCATTAGTAACACTAAATGAAGGTGTTGTAGAGTTTACCTGATCTGACGAGTGAGACTCTGAGCTCGTGATTCCCGTTTGCAATACGAGTGGTGGTATGGGAGAAGGAATTTTTATGAATGGTGGTAATGTGTAAGGTTGTGAGGTTTCGGGTGATGAATGGCTTGGGTTTGAAGCTATGAGTTTTTGAAAAGGGAACACTTACTCAGCTAATTTTACATGGCGCGAGACATAGATACGACCAGTGCTAGGCTGTAGAAACAAGTAAGCGCTATATATAGGTTGGTGAGTAGCCATGAAGACACAGAGCTTAGTTCTGTCTTCAATTTTACGACTTGATTATGGCCTTAACCAAGGGAAACAGAGGCAGCCGTAGACCCTTATCTTTGAGTAGTTTGGTTGGGTTCCAAAGAGCTTGTGTAGAAGTGTGTCCATGTTCAGCACCGGTGTGGGGAAACGATTGATCAAGTAATTTGCGGTTGTAAAGGCATTGGTCCAGTATTTTTTCGGCAAGGAAGCATGAGTGAGCTAGTAAGGTAAGACCAGTCTCTAGAACGTATTTGTGTTTTTCTGATATGTCACTATGCTCCGGTGTGTGAGGAGGATAGGTGAGGTGAGAGGTGTCGGCTTCTGCGAGGAGTTGTTGGGGAGTAACAAACTCTCCTCCATTGTCAGACTATAAAGTCCCTATTTTTGTCGAAAGATTGTTCTCCACAAGCGACTTGAAGGCTTGAACGGTACTTTTGACCCGAGATTTAAGCTTGAGGGAATAGATCCATGTATAGCAACTGAAGTGATCGATGAGAACCAAATAATACTTATAATTGTCGACATATACAGTTGGTGAACTCCACAAGTCGGTGTATGTATATTATAGAGGGCGAGAAGAGGTGATGGTGTTTTGAAAGAAAGGAAATTTATGAGATTTAGTGATAGCACAATCTAAGCACAAAGTGTTTTGGGTTACATATTGGATGCAACATAAAGAATAAATGGAGACAACAACTTTAAGAATAGAAGCAACAGGATGTCCTAGGTGAAAGTGTCAATCAAACAATGTTATTTTTGGTTTTTAGGAAGCAAAAATGGCTTGAAGGTGGATGGTTGGGCTGGCCACTCATACAGCTCATCCTTTGTTTTGCCTTGGACTAACGGGACCCCCGAGCTGAGATCCTTCACCTGAAAGAAAGCAGGAAAAAATTCGACATAAACCTTATTAACATTACATAGACTATACAATGAGATAAAGTTCTTTTTAATATTTGGTACACAAAGAACATTATTCAATAGCAAGTTGCGTGTAGATGAGGGCATAAAGATGTAACCAGTATGAGTGATGGAGACCAGATCCATCACCAATGAGAAACGAGTCATCACCATTATATGGTTGATGAATCGACATGTTGTGTAAGTCAATGGTCAAGTGATGAGTCGGACCGAAGTCCATGAGCCACACATTGGAGGGATATTGTCCTGTCATGGCGACATTTGCTCGAGGTTGCCAAGGAGGGAAAGGAGAGGCACCGGTGTTTGTGGGCTGCTGGAACATCTGAGGGCACCGTCTAGCACTATGTCTGAAGACACTGCAGGTTTGACAGTGTCCTTGATAACCCTTTGACGTCTTATATTCTTGCTTCTGCGTGTTGTAGGCTGGAGATTTGAAGTTTTTGTTCCAGTTGGAGTTGGTTCCTCGGTGCTGGTTGTTCTGTTGGTGCTTAGGTCGAGATGTGACAACATTAGAAGTCATATGAATAAAGTTCGAAACTGGAGCTGAGACCGCCAAGAGCTTTGCTTCTTTGTTAATAAGTTTTTCGTGAATCTCCACAATAGAGGGTGTGGTATCACGACCATTAATTTTCCCAGCCACAGACGTGTAGTCATCAAGGAGACCATCGATGATGTACTCCACTTTGTCTTCATGATCCAGGGGTTTCCAAAGAAGCAAAATTTGATCGAAGCGATTAGTCAAGCCTCTCATGCATTCGTCAATGTTCTTGTCTCCGTTGGTGTATTGTTTGAGTTGAAGTGACATATGTTGCGTTTATGGACTTCCACATTTCATGAGACTTTTTTGTGTTGGTAACAAGCGACTGGATAAAAGGCGACAGAGTGCCTAGGAGACCACTTTAAATGAGGCGATCCTGACGTCGCCAATTCGTGTACTCTGGATTGACTACAGGTTGTTTGTCGATGGTGATTGTTTGAGCAGGGGCTGGTGTAGATCCATCGACATAACCATCTAAGTCGTAGCCGTCAAGAAAGGCATGAAGCTGAAGACTCCATGTCATGTAGTTCGTTGATGTGAGTTTTTGACGTTAACCATGATAACATTGAGAAGAGATTGTGTAGTGTCGAGTTGCTCAGCGATAGCAGCCATGGTGTTTGGGGGTGAGAAGAGATCGAGATTGAGGAAGAAAGAGGTGTGGCGGCTGTAAAAAAAATTAGGGTAATCGGTATGCTCTGATACCATGTAGAAGATGTTTTTGATATATGTTTCACAATGTACAAGAGTACAAATATATATACTATGAAGACTAAGGAAGATATTAACAACATTACTAAAACAGAGGAGCTGTAATATTATGAAGTAAATGGGAGATCCTCATCATATATTCTTGTTATCTCTTACAAGATATATGGTTAGAAGGTATCAAAGTGATGGCGGAAGCAGCTGTGTATTCACAAGCCTTAAGAGGCATATATATAGTTACAAACATATTTAACTTAACCTATGAGAATTAGGAAGTTACAAGCACATGTAAATAATATTTTCACTATTTCCCTTTAAGTTGGAATATGAAGATCTCGAATGCCCATCTTGATCAAACAAGTATCATATGGAACACGGCTAAGAGATTTGGTGAGAAGATATGATAGTTACTCCTTAGTTAAGATATACAACGGCTTTACTAAACCAACAACAACATCACCACAAATAAAATGTCAATCAATCTCAATATGCTTAGTACATTGATGATGTACTGGATCATAAGCAAGATGTATTGCAGATTGATTATCACAGTAGAGCGGAACCGGTTGGGTCGGAGTAGCATCGAAAAAATTCAATAACTTATGAAAACATTTTATCTCGCCATGAGAATCAGCTATTGATCTATATTCAGCCTCAGATGAAAATCCAGAAACCATCTTTTGCTTCGTCGTTTTCACGACATCGGAGAACCACCAAGAAGAAAAACGTAACTAGACAATGAACGCCTAGTAGTTGGCCAAACCGCCCAATCTGAATCGCAAAATCCTGTTTGACGAAGATCAGAATATGCACTTAAGAAATCACTTGTCATGGTGTACCTTTAAAATCTCCCATTGAGAAACAGTAGGAGATTGCATAGAATGAGATAAAATGGGTACTGCATATGACAACTCGTGTCGAGTCGTGTTAAGATAGATGAGGCACCCAACAATACATCGTTATTGTTCCGGAAAGGCATACCGAGCATCAGTCACCCTAGCAAGATTGTGATTCTGCTCCATAGGAGTGCCAGCAGAACGAGCTCCAAGCAGACCACATGCATGAACTATATCAAGACAATACTTTTGTTGACACAGAAACCCCTTCATCTTGACGTGCAGCCTCAATGCATCTAAATCTTTCATGAAAACAACAATGAAGATACTCCTTAACTGTATTAATTGTCACTGTAACATTGCCACCAATCACAAAATCATCCACATAAACGAGAACATAAAGTTCATTAGAACCTTGAACCAAAGCAAATAAGGAGTAATCAGATTGAGATTGCTTAAAATCATATCGTAGAAGATACATTTGTAGTGTGAAGAACCAACAACGTAAAGCTTGTTTTAAACCATAAAAAGATTTCAACAACTTGCAGACCTTGTTGGGAGCAGATTGTAAAAAAAATGGTAGGTGTACTTAGATTTCTTCATCCAACTCACCATGGATGAAGGTATTATGAACATCCATTTGATGAAGCTCTCACTTACGAGTAGTTTAATGAAACTGCGAATAGTGATCATCTTTATGACATGAGTAAAGGTTTATCATAATCAAGATCTTCTTGATGTTGATTACCCAATGCAACTAGACATGCTTTATAACGAGCAATGATACCATCCACATTATACTTAATTGTATAGATCCACTAGGTACCAAAGGCTTTATTATTTAGAGGTAAATCTGTAATCAACTAAGTGTTTTGAATCTAAAATTGTTGTAATCTCCATACACATAGCATCCCAAAATTCTTTGCAACTCATAGCTTCATCAAACGAACGAGGAATATCAGTGGTTGATAAGTTTGGAAGAAAAACCTGAAACTTCTCAGCAAACCTTCCACATGAAACATTGTTAGCTAGAGGATATGGTGTACCTGAGGGACCGAGAGGTGATTGAAGCGAAGATTGTGATGGGTTTTTGTTGGAGATAAACATGAAGATTAACTTAGAGTACAAGTTATGTTTATCCTATTCAATATATGTTTAGGATAAAGGTTTTACTAATAGGTTTAGAAAGTTATATCTCTATATAAGAATATGTAAGAGTGTTGCATAACTTATGAGTCTTAGAGATTGTGTTTGAGAAAGCTTGAGTTTTGAGATAGTTTCTTAAGCTAATAAAGAGAGTTCTTTATTAAGTTACATATACAATCTTTAAGAGTCTACATTTGGTATCAGAGCAACAATAACAAAAGAGAAAGAAATCAATCATAGGAGACATAACAACCTTATGGCTGAATTTAATCGCCTTAAGATGAAGGATAATGACAATATTGATGACTTTGTTGGCAAACTGTCTGAAATATCATCAAAATCAGAAGCATAAGGAGAAATATGGAAGAAACGAAGCTTGTTAAGAAGTTTTTGAAAAGTCTACCAGTGAAGAAGTACATACATATAGTCGCATCGCTCGAGCAGATTCTTGATCTCAAAACAACTAGTTTTGAAGATATCGTAGGGCATTTAAAAACTTATGAAGAACGTATCTGTGAGGAAGAAGAAGAAAATCAAGTCAATCAGCAAAGCAAATTGATGTATGCTAATATTGAGACTCAAACAAACCGGGATTTATTACAATGTTTACAGAGGAAGGGGCCGAAGAGGACGGAATTACTACATGGGGAAAAGTCACGACAAGACTTCTTGGGATAGCAGAGACTCGTAAAGAGTAACATGATTTTGATGTAATAAGGTTGGTCACTTTGCTGCCTAATGCCGGGAAAGATTACTAAAATTGCAAGACCTTCACGAGACGAAAGAAGAAGACACGCAAGAGGCCGATGGTTTGATGATGCATGAGACCATCGATGAGACTATTACCGGGAAAGTAAGGTTTGGTGATGACTCAAGAATCAACATTAAAGGCAAAGGCTCTATCTTGTTTATCAGTCAAACATGTCAGAAGAAGCTCCTATCCGACGTATACTTTATACCAAATTTAAGAAGCAATATCATTAGTGTTGGTCAATCTACGGAAGCTGGGTGTGATGTAAGGATGAGAGGAGACTGCCTTACACTACATGATAAAGATGGTAATTTGATTGTAAAAGCTAACAGGTCATGGATCCGTCTTTAAAAATTCCTTATGGAACTAGGCGATACAAAGTGTTTACAATTGGAGATGCAAAGCGAATCAGCAAGATAGCATGCTAGATTGGGGCACATTGGTATTGATTCAATGAAGCTCATGATACCAAAGGAATTGGTTCTTGGCATACCACAAATCAAAGTAGAAAAGAGAACTTGTGAATCGTGTTCACTTGGTAAACACACGAGACAAGTATTTCCCCAAGCAATCACCTATTGAGCTGATAAACCACTATAACTCATTCAAGGAGATCTTTGTGGTCCAATCACACCGAGTACTGCTGCAAAGAATCGATACATATTTGTGCTCGTCGACGACCATTCTTGTTATATTGGACTATTCTGCTCAAAGACAAAGGTGATGCATTCGAGAAGTTTTAAAACTTTTTTAAAAATGGTTGAGCAAGAAGCAAATACAAGATCCAAGACACTAAGGACATATAGGGCGGGGGTGGGGGTGGGGTGAGTTCACATCCATAGAGTTTCAAAAGTTCTGTGAAAGTTCAGGGATTCAAAGACACCTAACTGCCCCATACACACCACAACAGAACAGAGTGGTTGAGCGACGCAACAGAACTCTCTTGAAGATGACAAGAAGTATTCTTTCATATGAACATACCTAATTACCTTTGGGGAGAGTCTATACGTCACGCTAGATATCTTATCAACATAGTGGCGACAAGAACTTTGAGATCACAAACGCCATACGAAGCTTACAAAGGAAAAAAAAACAAGTGATAGACATCTAAGAGTATTTGGATGTATTGGATATGCAAAAGTAGATGCAGCACACCTAAAGAAACTGAACGACATATCAAGGACACTGGTATATCTCGGAACAGAGCCTGGTTCCAGGGTGTACATGATGCTTGATCCAACCAACAATAAAATAATAGTAAGCAGGGACGTCGTGTTTCATGAACATAAGATATGGAAGTGGAACAACTCTACTACATAAACCGAAGAACCAGGAATGTTTAGAGTTACGATTGGAACTTTTGGAAATCAAGGATTAAGAGATAATGAGAATGAAGGAGAAACAGAGGATCATAATGAGAGCGAGCCTATGGAAGAAGTCGAGGACTCAGACACACCATCTATCAAATATACTACCACAGAGGAAACAAACTTGCAAAGATCAACGAGAGTTACCAAACCACCTAACTACTTGAGCGATTACATATATGTAGCTGAAGACGAAGGAGAAAGACTGCTGCTTCTCATAAATGAAGAAACTTGGGACTTTAAAGAAGCCATTGAANAATTAGTAACAAGAAACCTAATTCTAGCTTGTTCCTCCAGTTTTTCTGCATGCCTCTTCTCTTCCTATCTTCCTCTATTTATACGCATTCCTCTCATCGAAGTCGGCTTGTTTTATCTTCATGGGCCGACTGTCATCAGAATGGGCCGAGTTCGCACTTTAATGGGCCTATGTGGGTAGATGTAATCTATCCCCAACAACACACGAGACAAGTATTTCCCCAAGCAATCACCTATTGAGCTGATAAACCACTATAACTCATTCAAGGAGATCTTTGTGGTCCAATCACACCGAGTACTGCTGCAAAGAATCGATACATATTTGTGCTCGTCGACGACCATTCTTGTTATATTGGACTATTCTGCTCAAAGACAAAGGTGATGCATTCGAGAAGTTTTAAAACTTTTTTAAAAATGGTTGAGCAAGAAGCAAATACAATATCCAAGACACTAAGCACATATAGGGCGGGGGTGGGGGTGGGGTGAGTTCACATGCATAGAGTTTCAAAAGTTCTGTGAAAGTTCAGGGATTCAAAGACACCTAACTGCCCCATACACACCACAACAGAACAGAGTGGTTGAGCGACGCAACAGAACTCTCTTGAAGATGACAAGAAGTATTCTTTCATATGAACATACCTAATTACCTTTGGGGAGAGTCTATACGTCACGCTAGATATCTTATCAACATAGTGGCGACAAGAACTTTGAGATCACAAACGCCATACGAAGCTTACAAAGGAAAAAAACAAGTGATAGACATCTAAGAGTATTTGGATGTATTGGATATGCAAAAGTAGATGCAGCACACCTAAAGAAACTGAACGACATATCAAGGACACTGGTATATCTCGGAACAGAGCCTGGTTCCAGGGTGTACATGATGCTTGATCCAACCAACAATAAAATAATAGTAAGCAGGGACGTCGTGTTTCATGAACATAAGATATGGAAGTGGAACAACTCTACTACATAAACCGAAGAACCAGGAATGTTTAGAGTTACGATTGGAACTTTTGGAAATCAAGGATTAAGAGATAATGAGAATGAAGGAGAAACAGAGGATCATAATGAGAGCAAGCCTATGGAAGAAGTCGAGGACTCAGACACACCATCTATCAAATATACTACCACAGAGGAAACAAACTTGCAAAGATCAACGAGAGTTACCAAACCACCTAACTACTTGAGCGATTACATATATGTAGCTGAAGACGAAGGAGAAAGACTGCTGCTTCTCATAAATGAAGAAACTTGGGACTTTAAAGAAGCCATTGAAGAAAAGGTATAGAGAGATACATGGGAAGATGAGATTGAGTCTATTATCAAAAAAAAAACGTGGGACTTGGTAGATCTACCCGAAGGAGCCAAACCAATAGGTTTGAAGTGGATTTTCAAAATCAAGCGTAATTCAGATGGGACTATAAACAAACACAAGTCGAGGTTAGTGCCAAAATGTTATATACAGAGGCATGGCATTGACTTTGAGGAAGTCTTTGCACCAGTGGCACAAATCGAGACAGTCAAGTTTATTATTGCTCTTGCAGCTTGCAATGGATGGAGAATACACCATTTAGACATCAAAACGGCCTTTCTCCACGGGGGCTTAAAAGAAGATGTCCACGCATCACAACTAGAGGGCTTTGTGGTCAGCGGAAGTGAAAGTAAAGTGTATAAATTGAATAAANACTTGCAAAGATCAACGAGAGTTACCAAACCACCTAACTACTTGAGCGATTACATATATGTAGCTGAAGACGAAGGAGAAAGACTGCTGCTTCTCATAAATGAAGAAACTTGGGACTTTAAAGAAGCCATTGAAGAAAAGGTATAGAGAGATACATGGGAAGATGAGATTGAGTCTATTATCAAAAAAAAAACGTGGGACTTGGTAGATCTACCCGAAGGAGCCAAACCAATAGGTTTGAAGTGGATTTTCAAAATCAAGCGTAATTCAGATGGGACTATAAACAAACACAAGTCGAGGTTAGTGCCAAAATGTTATATACAGAGGCATGGCATTGACTTTGAGGAAGTCTTTGCACCAGTGGCACAAATCGAGACAGTCAAGTTTATTATTGCTCTTGCAGCTTGCAATGGATGGAGAATACACCATTTAGACATCAAAACGGCCTTTCTCCACGGGGGCTTAAAAGAAGATGTCCACGCATCACAACTAGAGGGCTTTGTGGTCAGCGGAAGTGAAAGTAAAGTGTATAAATTGAATAAAGCACTATATGGACTGAGACAAGCTCCAAGAGCTTGGAATGGGAAGCTAAACAAGGTTCTTGAGAATTTGAAGTTCACCAAGTGCTCAAAAGAACCATCACTATATCGCAGGCGAGTTAAAGACACACTCCTTCTAGTTGCAGTATATGTTGATGACCTTCTCATAACCGCTTCAAGTAAATTCATGATCAATGGTTTGTAAAAAGAGATGTCTACAATATTTGAGATGAGCGATCTAGGACTACTTACGTACTCTCTTGGTATCGAGGTGATGCAGCATAAAGATAGGATCACACTAAATCAGGGAAGGTACACAACAAAGATACTCCAAGAGACATGTATGGACGATTGCAATGCAGTCCATATACCGATGGATGCCGGTTTGGTCTTGTAGAAAGCACCTAAGGAGCAAAAGGTTGATGAAAAGGAATTCAGAAGGAACATAGGGTGCCTACGTTAACTATTACATACCCGTCCTGATCTAGCGTATAGTGTTGGCTTGCTTAGTCGGTACAAGCATGAGCCGAAGACATCTCATGCAGCTGCATTAAAATAGATAATAAGGTACTTAAAGGGAACTACATCTCACGGTCTTACTTTCAGGCGAGCAAACAACCTGGAGTTAGCTGGGTTTAGTGACAGTAGCCATAACATAGATGAGGACGATGGAAGGAGCACCACGGGGCATTTCTTCTACTTGAAAAATTGTCCTATTACGTGGTGTTCACAGAAACAAGATACAGTAGCTCTATCATCTTGTGAAGCTGAGTTCATGGCTGCCACTGAAGCTGCTAATCAAGCAATATGGTTGCAAGAACTCTTGGAGGAGTCACTGATAAATCATGCAAGAGAGTAATGATATGTATTGATAATAAGTCAGCAATAGCCCTCACAAAGAATCCGGTGTTTCACGGACAAAGCAAGCATATTCACAAGCGATATCACTTCATAAGAGAATGTGTGAGAATGAGCAAGTAGAGGTTCAACATGTTCCAGGCGTGGAACAAAAAGCAGACATTTTGACCATGGCACTTGGAAGAACTAAGTTCAAAGAGATGAGAGAATTAGTTGGAGTTCAAGACATAGCTAACTTCAAGTTTAAAAGGGAGAATGTTGGAGATAAACATGAAGATTAACTTAAGGTATAAGTTATGTTTATCCTATTCAAGATATGTTTAGAATAAAGGTCTTACTAATAGGTTTAGGAAGTTATATCTCTATATAAGAATATGCAAGATTTTTGCATAGCTTATGAGTCTTAGAGATTATGTTTGAGAAAGCTTGAGTTTTGAGATAGTTTCTTAAGCTAATAAAGAGAGTTCTTTATTGAGTTACAACTTTAAGAGTCTACAGTTTACAATATAGCGAGCCGTATAAGTAAGATATGGTTTGAGAAGCACTGAAATATACTCTATATGTTTCATAATATAAGTAGTTTTAGAAGAATTTTTATGTTTCACAATAAAAGTAGTTTTATATTTCACTACAACTTTTATATTTATTAAATATCGAGTGAGTGAACAAATAATTTATGTTTTTTATGATTCGTTGAACTTATATAGTAAATGCTACTTTTGAAATAAAAGTCTTAATAATATTGTTTGTAACTAGAATTACTTCATTTTGAAACAAAGTGAGTATATTAAACGGAGTATATGAACTAATTATTATATAGTAGATATTTATTTTAGGTATTCATTGGAATATTTGAGTATTTTTGTACTTATTCAGGATTCAATATAGTAAGATTTTATCGGGTATCCGTTTGGTTAAATCTCAAAACCCAGAATATTGTAGAACAAGGCCTATTCAAGTATTTATGTCATACTCAATTTGCTTCGAATTCATTTTTTTCACTTCAGTTTGAATTTCCAGGTACGGTTTTCGCCCCCCCCCCCCCCCCCAAGTATCTATGATAAAAAAAGATCAAATACTGGTTTGTGCTACCTAGTATCCCGATTTTTCAGTATACATACCATTTTTCATATAACTCCATAATGTTCATCCCGATGATGGCCTTGAATTATGTCCAAGGATTGAATCAACATGATATCCTCATGACTAACATAATTTTCTAGTAGCTCTGTATTCCAAAATTTTGTCTCCCAAATTAATAGTTCGCTTACTTGCATCATTGGATGAACCACTGGTGAAATAGGTGTAGGAGGACTGGACGGTATCGTTGGTATCCAAAGATCTTTTCAAACTCTTATCTCATTCCCTGAATGTACCATTTGCCTAATTCCCAACGATAATAATGGCTTCGCTGCATTATACTTGTTCATCCATAAGAAGAATATTCAGGCCTGTTCAGTCACAAAGGCAATATTAATGATATGTAATTCTAAATAACAAGACACCATGAGAAAGAATGAGGGGAAAATGATCGAACTAATCTTTTCTTTCATTTAATCAAATGATATTAGATTGTGGTATTCTTGAGTTTCCCTGTACGGGGAATCAAATGTCATGGGCAGGGAAGAGAAGTTGTGGTATTGTTCGGTGTCGTCTGGACCGAACTATGAGAAATGAAGATTGGAATAAGAAATTTCTATACTCTAAAATACAATATCTTTGTAATTGGGGTTCAGATCATCATCCGGTCCTCACAGATATTGCAAATATCATTGAGTATATTTCAAGTTGCAGAAAAGCGTTAGGACAATAGAAAAGAAAAAATGACTTAAATGCAGCAAAACAAGTCGAGGATTTAAAAGCTAAGGTGGATAATGTTTATTCGGACGATGACGCCACAACAAAGAAATATAGGCATCTTTGAAAGAACTAACTAATGCCCTTAAGGTCGAATAACGTTTTGAAAGCAGAAAAACTGTTTTGGCTTAGTGAAGGCGACTTAAATACTAAGTTTTTCCATGCCATTAATAAACAAAGGAAAACCATGAATAAGATGACATGTCTTCTTGATTTTGCAGGGAATTTGGTGGAGGATAAGGAAAAACTAGTAGCTATTTCTACTAGTTATTTTAAAGATCGATTTGAAACATCTAACAGCTCACTGATGAGATACTAGGGAATGTTACTACAACGATATCTGACAGACTCAGCGGGGATCTTACGCCCCCTATCTCAGAATGGGAGATTAAGCTTGTTTTATTTGCTATGCATCCAGAAAAAAAGTCCTTAGACCTTATAATTTAACATGTATGTTTTGTCAAAAAATTTAGGACATCGTAAAAGAAGACTAAACTTGTATGGATAATGAATTCCTTTTCGATAGAATCATGGCTCATGGCCTGAATGATAACAATATATGCCTCATCCCAAAGGAAGATAAACCGAAAGAAATTGTAACGCACTGACCGTCCACGGCTAATGGGCCTTCCACACCCGCTGACTCGGTCTGTGAGCCCCATCCATTCGACATGCAGTTAATTATTATAAGGCCCGAAAGTCTTGTTTAATGATCCTGAAATCTCTACATGACCTTTCCCCGTGTTTTGACCTCATTCGCACGATATCGCGAATCACTTCATGATAGGTTATCCATCCTTTCACTACTCCAATATAAGCACGCCTAACTCTAGAGTTTTAAATGGATGGTTGACCGAAAAGGTAAGTACACTTTGATGACATAGGTAGTCAAATCAATTATCTGAAGCGTTCCAACATATTGTACAAAGTGGGATGGTATAATTCACCCTCTATCAAAGAAAACAACGTGCTCGTTGCATCCCAAAATTGTTACCCATGTTAGTGTGAGACCTCACTGACTCCACACTCGTCTGAATTCGGCTCTGATACCACTTTTAACACCTCAACTACCCATGGACTTTGGCTAATGGGCCTCCCACTCCTGCTCACTGAGCCTGTGGGTCCCATCCCGTCCAATGGGTAAGTCATTAATTTTTCAAAGGCCCGAAAGGTTTTTTACTGATCATGCAATCACTACATGACTTTTCTCCGTTTTTGGCTACTTTCGTACGATATCGCGAATCACTTCACGATAAGTTACCCAGTCTTCCAGTACTCCAGCGCAAGCACACTTAACTCTGGAGTTTTAAATGGATCGTTTACCGAAAAAGTAATTGAACTTTGATGATATAGGTAGCCAAAGCACTTCTCTTAAGCCTTCGAACATATAATACAAACTGAGATGTTACAATTCACCCCCTCTCAAAGAACGCAACGTCCTCGTTGCACCTCAAGATTGTTACCTATGTTAGTGTGAAGCCTTACTAACTCAACACTCGTCTGGTTATGGCTCGGATACCACTTGTAATGACTTGACCGGCCACGGCTAATGGCCCCTCACATGCCTGATCATTCAGCCAGTGGGATCCATCCCGTCCTATGGACAGTGCATTTTTCCAAGGTATGAAATTCTTGTTTACTGACCCTACACTCACCACATGACCTTTCCTCGTACTTTAGCTTCATTCATATGATATCACGAATCACTTCTTGATAGTTAATCATCCTTCGACTACTCCAGCGTAAGCACACTTAATTATAGAGTTTTAAATGGATGGTTGACCAAAAAAATAAATGCACTTTAATGATATAAGCGGTTAAATCAATTATGTTAAGTCTTCCAATATATACCACATACCGAGATGTTACATAATGTCCTAGTTTCAGTCTATCAACCTCTTTAACGTGAGATACAAGATAATAACTAAGGTCTTATGCCAAAAACTAAAGAAAGTATTATGAAATCCAGTCAGCATTTATTGTTGGAAGACAGATAACTGATAATGTACTGATAGCTCAAGAGATGTTCCTTGCTCTCTGCACAGATTCCAGCAGCAAAAATAAGCGCATGGCGATTAAGACATATATGAATAAAGCTTATGACCGGTTGGAATGGAAATATATATCAGCGGTCACGAAGAAAAAGAGAAATTAAGATCTATGAAAATTTTTGAGAACAGTATATCTGCTATGAGAAATTGTCTTTATTTTTTAGTAAAAATATATATGGTTCAATCATAAATTCAATTGAAATAGCAAAAAAAAAAAAGAATGGGTTCTTATTTTGGGATACCAAAGGATATTAGTAGCTCAAAACGTAAATTATTTCCTTTTCATAAAGAGAGACTATAAAATCAAATTAATGGTTAGATAGAGAGATGCTTATCAATGAGAGAAAAAGAGTTTCTGATAAAATTTATCTTAGTTGCTCTATCCATGTATGTGATGTCAATTCTAATGCTATTTCTAGAGACTTCTGAAAACTTGGCTAAAATCATTGCAAAATTCTAGTAGAGTTTAAATCAAATCCAGTTAAGAGAAGTTCTACAGGTCGAGAGAAAAAAAAGAGATGGATTTTAAGCTGATACATGAGTTCAATCTTGTTCTATTAAGAAAATAACTATGGAGATTAGTTTAGTTCTCAAACTCTTTATTAGTAGGGGTATTAACAAAAAAATAGATGCATTATGAGTTAATATGTATAAACATAATATAAATATTCATATTTATATGTATCACATTTCATGTACGTACATAGTTTAAATAAATTAAAAATATTATGCGTAAATGCCATCACTAAAATTTTTAGTAAATATAAATTTATTTTTATAGTTTTCCTCCAACTATATTAATGGCAAAAATAGAAATATCTATTAAATTTACGTAGGTGGCGATTAATATATATATACATATATATATATATATTATTTAGGGAGAAATGTCTCTGATTCACAATATATAATTAATACCGATTCTTTCAAATATGCACCTACTATTACTTTGTTATTCAAAAACATATATACAATTTCTTACATTATTTTCCAAACAACTATCCAAATTTTTTAAGAAAATAATTAATTTAACATAGAAAATAAGTAAGAAGAAAAGTAAGTTGAGTGTTTAAAAAGTTTGTAAATCTTGATATTTGGTTTGTACTTTCAAGTTTTCAGTTGAAATATTTATTGTTTGTTTTTCTCATTGAAAATATTTGTATTTATAGATCGAATACTCAGCTATCAAGTTTTTGTGACTAATTGTCAAATAATATAAGGGAAACAGTCCATATGTATTTTAACTCATTTTGTTCGTTGGACAATGCATTCATCGATCGTTATTTTCTTAATTATTATCTATATTGGTAATTTGATATATGATACACATATATTTAAATCCTTAAATCTTGTTTTTCTAATATCTTCACTTCGATTTTATTAAAAAAGGTTTCCTAATCAGAATTCTAGAAAATTTAACCACAACGTTGTGAGTGATCAAAAGTAGACGACAAGATTATGTAAAACATTACTGTCACTATAGTTAG
>MU106241.1:20758-153357 GCA_012274485.2 Sinapis alba
GTTTGTACTTTCAAGTTTTCAGTTGAAATATTTATTGTTTGTTTTTCTCATTGAAAATATTTGTATTTATAGATCGAATACTCAGCTATCAAGTTTTTGTGACTAATTGTCAAATAATATAAGGGAAACAGTCCATATGTATTTTAACTCATTTTGTTCGTTGGACAATGCATTCATCGATCGTTATTTTCTTAATTATTATCTATATTGGTAATTTGATATATGATACACATATATTTAAATCCTTAAATCTTGTTTTTCTAATATCTTCACTTCGATTTTATTAAAAAAGGTTTCCTAATCAGAATTCTAGAAAATTTAACCACAACGTTGTGAGTGATCAAAAGTAGACGACAAGATTATGTAAAACATTACTGTCACTATAGTTAGAGCAGGATTAACCCTGATTCTTAAGGAGGCTCTTAAGATATAATTGTAATTAAAATAAATGTAAAATAGTAATTAGCTTAAGAGTTGGTTCTTAATTAAGAGGAAGAAGAGTCGGATCTTGTGGGACACGTGTAAGGCAAACATCACTCATTTCTCTCCTTTCTCTCTCCCGTAACAGACGACGTCGACAAAGATCGATTTCATTCACCTCTTCCCTTCGTCTGACGATTTCTCGACGATTCATCAAAATAACTTGTCTCATCTCCTCCACCATCGAAGAATCGGGCTCTCTTTCTCTCCGTGTATGTTGTTGACGAAGAATCCGTCCCGTTCTCTGGCGGTGTTTATCATCTAGGAGAAAAAAAGTCCGACTCTATCTCTCCGTGCATGTGCCTGACGAGGAATCACACCGGTGATCTGTCGGTGGATCTCATCGAGGATGAAAAACTCCGACTCTCTGTCTCGGTGGATCTCCAGTCGAGGGGAAAAAAGTAAGATGTGTCTCTCGGTAGCTCTCCCGGCGAAGAATCACGGCGTCTCTCTCTCGGCGTCTCTGGTTGAGGGCGAATCACACCGTGTCTTTCTCGGCGGCTCTGATTGAGGGCAAATCAGAAGGCTTCTATAGCTAAGTTTTTTTGCTTATATGTTATGCTGATCTTCAATTCATGCATGTCTTAGTTGTGATGGTTTATGTCTATTTGATTTCATTCAATTTGATTTGTTTCAAATTTTATTATCTTTCTGTTGAGTAATTCTTTCATTCTATTTGATTTGTTTCAGCGTTTGTGTGTTAAGAGGGAGTGATGAAGAGCGTAGATGAAGAGACATGAGGAAGGTTCTTCAATGAATATGAGTTCAACTGCAATAAAGGTACAATTTTCTTCTTTTTCGTTTTGTTTCCTGTCTGAACTGAATTGGACTGCTTGTGTTCGAATATGGTTTGAGGTTGGTAATAAATGTTTGTGATGATGTGAGGTTTAGCTAGAAATCGGTAATGCAATGCATCTGTTTGGTAATAAATATGGTTTGATAGTAATCAATGTTAAGTGTGGTTAATGTGTTAGATAGTAGTTAAAAGCGTTGGTTGTGCAAATGAGTTCATCTTTTTGTTAGATATATGTCAACTCTAAAGCGTTGGTTGTTGAATGAGTTAATCTTTTGTGTTAATTGTTCATATCTTTCTCTCTTCTTTATAACACAACTCTTCTTCTCTCCCATATCACCTTGCCATTGCACTTCTATTTCTTTCTTCTTAATCCATATTCCAATATGGATTCTCATTCTTATAACCACACATCTAAGTTTGTTGATCTGCTTAGTATTGAACAACAAACTGTGTTCGGTTTTTCTCAAGAAAGTGTGGACTATTGTTCATCTCAAGTCCCTTATTTTGGAACTCAAGCTCATGAAGCTTCAAACTATGCTGAAGAGAGTCCTGCAGAGCGTAGAGAAAGGAGGAAGTGGACGCCAATTGATGATCTTGTACTCATCAGCGCATGGCTGAACACAAGCAAGGATCTAGTGGTAGGTAATGAGCAAAGGTGTGGTACATTCTGGAAGAGGATTGCAGCCGACTATGCCGCATCTCCTAAGGTAGCAGGCTCTGAACTCCGAGAGGCAAGTAACTGTAAACAAAGATGGCAGAAGATCAATGACATTGTCAACAAGTTTTGTGGGGCGTTTGAAGCTGCAAGTAGAGAAAAAAGTTCCGGTCAAAATGAGAATGATATTGTCAAACTTGCTCATGAGATCTTCTACAACAACCACAAAAAAAAAAATTAATCTTGAGCATGCTTGGAAAGAGCTGCGTAATGATCAAAAATGGTGTGAGCTTTCCACTTCAAAAACCCATGGAACTAAACGGAGGAAGTGTGATGATGGTGCACAATCATCAAACTCACACGCAACTGAAACGACTAATGGTGAAGAAGATGAAAGAGTCACTCGTCCACCGGGTGTGAAGGCTGCAAAGGGCCAGCGTAATAAGAAGAATGTCGTAGAGGGGAAGAAGAAGGATTTGGCAGAGGGGAAGGAGCTGTTTGAAAGTATGTGGAGCATCAAGAAAGAAGACTTGGCTAGGAAAGAGAAGCTGTCAAAGATGAAGTTGCTTGAGAGTCTAATTGCAAAACCAGAACCGTTAGCTGACTATGAAGAAGCTCTGAAGAAGAAGCTTATCACTGACCTGTTGTCTTAATTTATGTTGTCTTATTAGTTTGTTGTTTCTGTTTCTGTTTCTGGTTCTGTTTCTGTTTCTGTTTCTGGTTATGCTTATGTTTGCTTAAGTTATGCTCGGGTTATGGTTCTTCTTGTTGCTTGTTATCGTTTGCTTATGTTTGAGATGCTTGGAAATGCTTATGCTTCTATATGACTTTGCTGTGATGATTGGCTCGTTCTTGTCCTTACTTGCTGTGACATAAAGACTGTCTTGTTAGTAATGATTTGGCTCGTTCTTGTCCTTACTTGCTGTGACATAAAGACTGTCTTGTTAGTAATGATTTGGCTTGTTCTTGTTCTCATGTTCTTGTCTTTATTTTCAGGTCACAATGACTGGAACACTCACGGACAAGTTCACTGTGGTAAGAGCATTGGGAGTGGGAGACTCACGGACAAGTTCACTGTGATGTAGCATTGTATTTTTATGTAAAGACAAGTCATATTATTGTCTGTTTCTATGTCACGGACATGTATTATTTAGATGAGTGACATGTCATATTATTGTCTGTTTCTAGACCAAATCTATATAAACATTGTAAGCAAAGTGTATTCGTAAGAAGCTTTTGTTTTCCTTCTCATCTTCTATCTTCCTATCTTTTTCTCTAAAAATCATTTACATTAAGAACAAACCTTTGATCAACAACTCTCATCTCAGAAACAAACCTTTCAGCTACAAGACTCATCTCTAAATATTCCTATAAACCTTTGATCAACAACTCTAATTTCATGGCATCTTCTTCACAAAACCCATTTGAAGAATCACTTGATGATACTTTTGATCAATTATTTGATCAACATTTTGATCAACATTTTGATCAAACTTTCGAGAATTTTACCATTGATTATGGTAATCAAGTAGAAGAAAGGAAAAAAAAGGAAAAAAAGACTTTATATCGAAAGAAATCGTGAAGAAGGCGATCTACGCTTATGGAATGATTATTTCAGTGAAACTCCAACATATCCTGCAAATCTATTCCGACGACGTTTTAGAATGAACAAACCGTTGTTCATTCATATTGTTGATCGACTCTCCAATGAAATAGATTTCTTTCGTCAAAAAAAAGATTGTCTCGGAAGGCTTAGTCTCTCTCCTCTTCAAAAGTGTACAGCAGCAATTCGTTGCTTGGCATATGGTACTGCGGCTGATACGGTTGACGAATACCTCCGACTCGGTTCAACTACTACTTGGTCATGTTTGGAAAATTTTGTGGAAGGCATAATATCTTTATTTGGCGATGAATACCTAAGAAGACCAACACCGGGTGATCTTCAACGTCTACTTGATATTGGTGAGCATCGTGGGTTTCCCGGGATGATAGGAAGCATCGATTGTATGCATTGAGAATGGAAGAATTGTCCTACCGCTTGGAAAGGTCAATATTCACGTGGTTCGGGAAAACTCACGATTTTTTTAGAGGCGGTTGTTTCGTATGATCTATGGATATGGCATGCATTTTTTGGACCTCCAGGTACTTTAAATGATATCAATGTTCTTGATCGCTCACCAGTTTTTGATGACATAATAAAAGGTCAAGCTCCACAAGTCACCTACTCTGTCAATGGAAGAGAGTATCATATGGCTTACTATCTCACCGATGGTATTTATCCTAAATGGGCAACTTTTATCCAATCTATTCCAATACCACAAGGCCCAAAAGCGGTTTTATTTGCTCAAGTTCAAGAAGCTGTCCGAAAAGATGTCGAGCGTGCTTTCGGAGTCTTACAAGCTCGCTTTGCCATTGTTAAAAACCCAGCACTTTTTTGGGATAAAATCAAAATTGGGAAGATTATGAGAGCATGTATCATACTCCATAATATGATAGTAGAAGACGAACGACATGGATATACTCAGTTTGATGTTTCAGAGTTCCAAGAAGGAGAAGACAACGGAAGTTCACATGTGGATCTTACGTATTCTACAGATATCCCTACAAATATCGTCAATATGATGGGTGTTCGAACTAGAATTCGTGATAAACAAATGCACCAACAACTAAAAGCGGATTTGGTTGAACATATATGGTGTAAATTTGGACGTGATGAAGACAACAATTGAACTCCGGTGTTTCTATCAAATTATTCTCGTTTAATTTAATAACCTTTCTTTTTATGTTTTTCTTTTATTTTTTTCTTTACATTTAATTTTCAATTATGTTTTATTTAATAAACAAATATTATTAAGTAATAAAATTATGTTTAATAATTTTTAATTTTTAAGAACCCTCGATTAAGAACCTCCCAATGAAGCACACAAAAATGGATGAATCTTAACAATGGTTCTTAATAACCATTTATTAATTAAAAACACCTAAGAACCAAAAAAAGGTTCAAGGGTTGTACATGCTCTTAGCCGTCGTTAGGAACAAAAACGATTGTGCACATAACTTTTTATGCGCTTCGTGGAAGTGGACACATGTGTAAATGCATGTAATAAGTGGGGGTAGGGCTGGGCACGGATCGGATATCCAGATTTTTGAAGGTATTTGTGATTTGCTTCGTATGTTACGGATATCTAATTTTTCGATTTGCTTTGCTTCGGAAAAATACGGATATCCTGAAAAACGGATATCCGGAAAATAAATAGATATTTGCGGATATTTACGAATACTTACGGATATCTCATTCGTCTTGATTTATACAAATAATCTTAAAAATTTGATACAAATTTGTTTTGTAAAGTATTTCTTTAGCATAATATATAAAATAAAAATTGAAAGAAGTAATGAATCTACATATTTTGTAAGTTTTTTAAACTTAGTTAATAATCATAATAGCACAAAACTTAAGACAAAAGTTATACTATGTTAGTTTTTTTATGTAATACTTTTATATAAGTAATAATATAAATAAAATTTGTCAAATTATATGTTAGAATAATAATTATATAATTTTATACATTTAAAATTTTAAATATAATCAAGATATACATGTATTTATATATTGTCGGATCGGAGCGGATATTCGTTTCCCAAAATTTTAATATTTGTGATTTGCTTCGATTTTAACGGATATCGATTTTTAGTATTTGCTTTGCTTCGAAAGTTTACGGATATTCAGAATTTTCGGATCGAATCGAAACGAATAACGAATCGAATCAATTTTAACGGATAAAATGCCCAGCCCTAAGTGGGGGGCATGTGTGAGTGTATTTGTTTAATATATTACAAAATAAAACATATGTTTATACGCAAAGGGGATCTACGCGGAGAGAGTAGATGACAAGCGAATAAAGGTAAGACATGTGAGAAAGAGGCATGTTTTGCGGCAATATCACGAGGGCCACTATGCGACTTTATTATCTCCATGTCTATATGCTCATCTCTTGGCTTCTCCTACTTGAACTCTAGCTTCTAACCGCACCTTCTCCGAGTATCATTTCCACTTAGCATATATACTCACTACATTACCGAACAGTGTTACTGTGTTAGGCATTAATCAGTATCTCGCACCGTATTATTGGTCCCAATACTATAGTTATACAAAAAAAAATAGTTTTTTGTTTTGCCGTCCAGAATCGAAATCAAGTTCTGATATCATTTCTCCAAAATATAGTGTTTCCATTTCATATCTTCTATCCTGAATCTGATCTGATCAGTTATAACAGTATTAGTGTGCAATTACTAATAGAATGTTATAAACGAATGAGCTTTCATAATACATATACGGGTATTATTTCAGTTAATATGGGTAATCAGAATTTACGTATATGTTACAGTTCACTTGTATATAAATATACAATACATGTTCTCCATCTGTTTATATGGAAAAATTATGCTCTTGAATCAAGCTAGTATATCAATTATCACCTACGTTTATGTCCTTTTTACTTTAATAAAAGTAACTTTAGGTTCGTTTTTCTTTTCCTGCTTTTTTTTTCCAGTTAACACAAATTTACTTTCATTCATATTCAATTTTTTCGATATAGTAAAAAAAGAGTTATCCATCCTTTTTAACAATAAGCATAACATACAATATATACATAAACTAAATAAGATAGGTTTTTAGTCGAAGATGACAACAAATTCGAAACAATGCTTGAATACGTCAGGGGAGCCTTCACAACAAAGACGGACAGCTGAAGAATAATCACATATTTTGACATGGAGGTCTAGAACTCATTTACGAGAACTACCGAAGTAATCTCGATTGCGTCTTCAGATCTCGTTGACACCACTACACAAAATGACAAACTGAAGAAGAAACTGAAGCAGATGCTCGGCAACGAGACCGAGGAAACACCTCTTTTGCTAAGAAGAGGGTATGGTGGTAACCATTTCTCCTCACAAGAGGAGTATGGTCGAAAAGGAACCAAACCTGATGAACCAACCGGCAAATTCATCCCAAAGAGGAGTTATAATCGTGTATTGCGGAGAAGAGAAATCTATGTGAACCCATCGAATATCACTAAAGAACTGACCCAATCATCAAACGTTTTAAGCGTTAGAGCAAATTTTCATATACAGATTTAGGTCTTTGCAAATAATTTTTTGGGCTGACAGGTTGAGAAATACAAGTGGCCAGGCCTAAGGCGCAAGGAATAATCATCTCACTACACGCTGTCAACATGGGCCGGGATGTGATGGCTATGGGACTTTGATCTAGCCGCAATTGAAATTTTTCTACCTTAATAGCATTACGGCCATATTTCAAAGTTTCCTTTGATGAATCTTACCTGGCATGAAAAGCGTTGAGTAGTAGAATCACTTGAACCTTGTGGGACATCTATTCTCAAGTTTCTCAGGTTTGTTATCATCTTCAAGAATCTTCCATATTATGCTCAATGGGTCTTATTTAGCATCTTGAATGAGTAAACCTTCAAATGTGCATGAAGTCGATTTGGAAGACTTTGTGTCACCAAGAAGAGCCCAAGTTTGAGCTATTGTGATACATTTGTCAACTTCCTCAAGACTTGATCTCCACCACTCATGAATATGAGATTCATGGCCTTCTCGTCTCTTGCGGATCTTGAAACCTCTTCAACATTCTTTACTTTTTTATGTATGGAGCTGCAACACTCGTCTATGTCAACTTTTAATCTTGAGTTTGCTCATAGGTCAAATCTTTGAGTCCTTGTACATAGAGATTTGGGTACACCCTCTTCTTCCAGATAGCAAAGTCTTTGGTACGGTCAAACATCATCATCATTATTTGATGATTCGCCATCTTGACTCAAATCGTCTTTATGTCTTTGATTAGATCTGTATTGCACTTCATCCTGGCGCTATGATACCACTTTTTGAGAATTCAAACCCCTCTACAAGTTTGAATCCTCTTATTCCTTTGATTTAATCTATGAACTTGGCTGAAAGATAACAACAAGAACACAAAGATTTGTTGACCCAGTGTTCACCTCACTCTTCCTAGTGGAGAAGCAGCTTTATCTCATCTGAGTTGGAATTGAACCATCAATACACTAACTTATAATTTGTAACCGTTTTTTTCTTTGATTCTTCCGGCTAAGAACAACTTATTTAGCTCAAAATATTCACCTGGCTTTATCTTAATCATTTACACGTGTGAGAATAGCCACATTATTAGCTAGAGAGAGAGATAATTATAACTATAAATTAAACAATTCAACCAATTACAGAATAAACCATAAAATATAATTAGTTAAACAGTTTTTTGATAAAATTAAATTTTACATAAAAATATATATGAAAAAACTTACATATTAAAACATGGAAAATCTTTTTAAACTTCTTATATTATGAAATAGAGGAAGTATATAAATATGTATTAGTATTCTGAAGAACAATGAAATTGTTTGTCCCCTCTTAAACCAAACTGGATTTGCATGTTTCTTAATTCTTTCCGAAAATATCATTGTTGTGGATATTTTAGAACTTTTCTAAAGTAGTGGGATCTTAAACCTAAAAAATATTTCTATGCTATTTTATAAGGTACGTTAGAGTACTAATCTTTAGCATTAGTACTAAAAAGATGGAAAAGGAAAAAGACAGAGAACGGTGGCTAACTCCACAATTACATTGCTAACCCTAACTAATGATACGATTCTATATAATCAAGAATCATATATGTTTGTAATAGATGTCACCTACTCCAATAAAAAATAAACTAATTTGTTTCTTCTAAAACGAGAGCATATTGCCACTACACCAAATATCTAAATCTGGATCTGTGTCGACGCTTTGTATGGTTGTATGCGAGTAGAACTATCAACTATTATGTGCGTCATGCAATTAATATTAAGTAGAGTTGGTATATAACCAAATTATATATATTATGAATCAGTTTTATGTAACAGGTTGCTCCCATTGGATCACTTTGTTTTCCCGGATCCCTTCCCACCAAAAACACAAGCAAAACAACAAAGACACTCTCTCTCTTTTCATTATCGTATATTCTATATATATTATCGACAGTGCAATCTTGTTTCACTGTCTTCGATATTCCTCTCTCTCTTTCATGGCTCCTCTTCCTTTCTTATCAGACCAAACCAAGTCGCAAACGCGTTTATCTTCAGACTCAAAGAAAAAGAACAGAACCAAGAAAACACCTCCCCCGCCGCGTCAGACGCAAACACAAAAGCTGAAGCAGAAGACCGTATCATCATCGTCACCGTCTTCATGGAGCCAGATAAAGAACCTCCTGAGTTGCAAACAAATCGAGGGTCCACGAGTGCATGACCCATCAAAGATTACGTTATCATCTTGTGGCTCTTCTTTGTGTAAGTTCAGTGATGTTGCCCGCGTGATTCACCGCTCAGATCCCTCGCCGGAGAGTAGCAACCTTGGTCAAGATGGCGGGTCGTTGATCCGAAAACCCGTCGTCACACGTGGATCTTCTTCTTCAGTTAAATCTAACGGATGTGGAGCCTACACATCATATTCATCATCCAAATCTATGCACTTCAGGAAACTCTCAGGTTGCTATGAGTGTCACATGATTGTTGATCCCAGCAGGTTCAATATTTTTATCTATATTTTAGAACTGAATCTGTTAAATAGTTGCATATCGTAGTTACAAAGAAACGAAGAGTGAGGTTCCCAAAAAAAAGGAGAGATTATGTAGTTAATTAATTATGTGTTTATTTGATTTAATGATGTTAGATATCCAATAGCACCAAGAATATTTGCATGTCCACTGTGTGGGGAAGTTTTTCCTAAGCTTGAAACCCTGGAGATTCATCAAGCAGTTCGTCATGCCGGTACGTTATTTATTTAATATCTTCTTGTATATATATATATATATCTCCTTTATAATTCGGAGCTCAAACATTATGGTAAGTAAATTATGCATTTTGACGTGATTTTAAACAAACATTGTGATATTATTTCTGTGTAAAATAGATGTTGCCGAATAGTACGTAATTCATTTAACCGCAATTATTCAAATCGTTATGCCATTCTAAATCAAACATAGAAAGTTTAACTGAGCTCAATCCTTTTTCTTATAAAAGATAAAAATTATTTACTTCATCGTTTGGATTAATTCTTATTTTAATATTAGTTTAGAAAACATGCATTAAAATGTTATTTTGGACGTTTCATCGTTTGTCTTTTATATTTGTTTTCTCGTAATTGGGGCCATGAATCTGGCATGTCATGTCGTTATTTTTGGATATGTATGCAGAGCAACATATTCATATTATAAATGAGATGGTACTAAGATTGGAATATTTTATGTCGTAATCACATTCATAGATTAGGCGACAAACAACATCATTAGAATCATTAATCTACCATTATAAGGTTCTATTTTTCTTTACTCGTGCTTGCAAATCTTGTAAATATATTTTAAAATGCCGATTCTAGTGTTTTGATCTAATATCTGTTAGAGCAACAGCATTGGAGGAGTCTCTCAAGCACAATTTTCTATGCAGTTATATTAACTTTTTAACACAGTTTATTTATCTAATTTAGTTTTATAACTGAAAAAAATACACTAATAAAAACATGATACATTTAGAGTTGATCTCTTATTATTTGTTGAAAGTTCTTTTACAAAGAATCGTAGTTTTAGTCTTCTCTTTCTTACTTTAACATACTTTATTGTTATTATTTTTGAGGTACTCCTTTAGAGACCACCAGTAATGGTCTTCTCAGACTACTTTAACCTAAAAAAACCATTTTAGATTTTTTATTTTTTTCTGAGTAAAAAAAAAATTAAAAAGAACCAATCGCGCACCGCCACGTGTCAGCGAGGCCCGCAAACAGTATAAGAAACCCTTCAAAATCGATTTTTAATTCAGAGTTTTTGTAACCTGGAACCTGCGAAAAGTGCAAGAAATCCACCTAAGAAACCGGGCTAAACATGCCCTTAGAAGTTGAAAATACGGAAGCAAATTAATGTAATTTATAACAACCTTATCGCTGATATAGATGCTCATAAATAAATCAATTCAAACGAAAAATATAACTAAATCAATATACAAAAATTAATTACATTTAAATGCAACTTTATATTGTTACATTATATTACACGTTTTGTAATGATTTTGCATATGATGATTTCGTAATTCTTTCCACTTATGGTAGATTTAAGATTTTTTACATAATGTTGTTAAATTTTGATAACAGTGTCGGAGTTAGGGGCAGAGGATTCGGGAAGAAACATAGTGGACATCATCTTCAAATCTAGCTGGTTACGAAAAGACAGTCCAGTCTACAAGATCGAACGGATATTAAAAGTACACAACACTCAGCGTACGATCCAACGTTTTGAAGACTGTCGCGACGCAGTCAAGTCCCATGCACATGCCTCCAGAACCAGAAAAGAGCCTCGATCAGCTGCTGACGGCAACGAGCTCCTCCGTTTCCACTGCACCACCGTCTCTTGCTCCCTCGGCTCCCGCGGTTCGACCTCCCTCTGCTCCAACGTCCCTGGCTGCCGCGTCTGCACCATTATCCGCCACGGCTTCCACGCCAAAACGCTGCGTTTAGGTGGTGGGTCCAATGAGATTAAGGGTGTGAGGACCACGGCAAGCAGCGGAAGAGCACATGATGCATTGAGGTGCTTTGACCAGCGGAGGGCGATGCTTGTCTGCCGTGTGATTGCCGGAAGAGTGAGGCGCGTGCAGAGCGACGCACTGGAAGATGAAAATGATTCTTGCTTGTATGATTCCGTTGCGGGGGCCGCTGGGGTCTACACAAACCTAGACGACTTGGCTGTGTTAAATCCCAAAGCCATACTTCCTTGCTTTGTAGTAATCTACAAAGTTTCTGAGCCTTGAAAAAAGGAGAGATACTTTTTTACGATTTGGATTTGTAAGTTTTTTGTGGAGTTATGTGAAGTAACAGATTTTAACATTAAGGGAAAATAGCATTTTAATTGTGTAAAATTATGATGGTGTGGCCTAGTCAAGAGTGAAAGACTAGCGTCTCTTTTCTTTTCATTTCATTCTATCATTTCCATTTTGGCATAAATTAGTTGTTTCTTAAAAGATCATAACAATTACTTTTGGGCAACTTGGAAAACAATTCTGGATAAAGATATAGACTAATCTTGAAGTGGGTAAACGTTTGTCACTTGAAATGTCTTGATAAAAGAAAATTTAAAATGATGATTGTAGATGAATTGCCTCGATTCCACATAACAAGTCCTGTAGCACTTGAACAACACTAATTGACCACACCACTTTCGCTGATATATATTTTCCTCGTTGTTATTTTGGACAAAAAAAATAGCATGCTTGAATTGATTGATCAAATACATATGCTCAATTAGATAGAATAATAAAGGGTGACTTTATGTTTGCCATTAAAAGAGCAAAGTTGCAGGAAGAAGGGAAATGTGTTTAGCAAAAGCGGGAAGGAGAGAGGAGTGAAGTGAGGAGTGATGTTTCGGTTTTATATTGTAGTTAAGCGATTAAAAGTTTATTTAAATTTATTTGTTCATTAGGTTAAATAACAAATTGATTTCTCAGTTTAATATAGTTTAACTAAAACAAACAAAATCTTAAATTTATTAGAATTTATATATTTATATATATACATATATATTTAAAACTAAATGATATATATATATATATATTTATTATAAATAATCATAAATATAATATAATATAATTAAAATTCCTTTTGAATAAATTGTAATTTTAAATTGTTTTAAATGTTAAATAAAATTAAACTGAAATAGTTTAATCAGATATGTTTATAATTTTTTAAAGACCGTTGAAGTTAAAATAAATTAAAAAATAATGTTTAAATATAAATTTTTTTTTTTTTGAAATAAGAAAATTTAAAATTTAAAATTATTATGTTTATGCATGGTGCAGAAAAACTCTTAGTACTATATTAAAGTGTTAGCACAAATGAGTTCTTAGTGCAGAATATTAAAGTATTATTTTTGTGCATGGTGCAGAAAAACTCAAAACTCTTAGTACTATGTGTAAATACTCAGATTCGGTTCAGGTCTATTCGAGTTTTGAGTTTTCGAGGTTGAAATTTTTAATCCCATTTGAGTATTTAAATTATTTTTGAAATTTTAAAATTCATATACTTTAAATTTCTTAACATCTAAAAACTAAAATAATATATAACATATAGATTTGAATAATTTATGTCCAAATACCTAAACCTAACATAACATTGGTTTGGTTTGAATATTTGGATGGAGAATTAACAAAATTTTAAGTATTTTTGGTGTTTAAAGTATTGTTTAGTTATTTTAAAATTTTAACTTCAAAATATCTTACAAATTTTGAATGTTTCTTAGATGTTAAATTTTAAAATAGCTAATATATTTAAGTATATGAATCTAATTCACGTATATTCAAATACTCGAAATATTTTGGTTCGGATCAAGTTTGGTTCTAGTTCTTCAAATACTAAAATTTTGAACCCGTTCAGATAATTAAAAAAATTTGATTCGGATTTAGTATTATTTTTTCAGATCGGATTTCGTTTGGTTCTTTGGTTTCTGTTTGTTTTTGCTCAGTCCTCCTACCTAAGCTATTCAAGACAAGAAAGGCCTTACCAATAGGTTAACCCGAAATACGGCTCAACACAGCCCTAACACACAACAGCCCAAAGAAACAAAATCAGCGTTTCCTAAAGTCTTTGCACATTCACAACCACCGTGTGGGACCGTGGGTAACGAGAATAATTGTCACCAGTGACGAACTTTTAATTTCTCCTAATCGAAACACACAAAAGAAAATACAAAATCGACTTGAAAAGAAATAATAATAAAAAAGTGTAGTCGAAAGCCCATAGTTTACGAGAGCAGTATCAAAATAGTAGATATAAACCCACTCAAACCCCATTCATTCTCCTAATTAATTAAACCAACATGAGATAAACAATCAAACAAGTTATAACTAGACAAGACAGCATATAGTTGACTTCTAAATCGTGTTCCTTACAAAACCAGAACAGAAACTTAGACAATGTCACTTATCACCTTCGCTGCTTCTCCTCTCGTTATTACCCCAACCGTTAGATCTTTCACCTTCTCACCACCTCATCGTCGCTCCAGTCACACCGTAATGTCCGCCGTCCGATCTAAGTCGACTTCAACATGTCCTGTTCTGACCAAGTTTCAGAAGGACTGTGCCACCCCTACGCCGTTCTTACGCGACGTAGCCAACGCCATTGCTGAGGACATGCAAGCCGGTCTAGCTGTCCATGGAGGGGGAGATCTCGAGATGATCTTGACTTATGTTGATGCTTTGCCTTCTGGGTGATTCTCCTTTTTTTTTAATTTCCCTCTAATCATTTCATTATGCTTTGTGATCTAAACATGGTTAAAAGTTTGACTTCTTACAAAACAAGTTTGAGTTTGATCTTCTTAGGATCCTTTGAGTAATGTTCTTCTCTGTCCTGTGATTAGAACTAACCACACCTTAGACTCACGAAGAGAACTAATGGCTTGTAGGAAGGAGGAAGGTTTGTTCTATGCATTGGATTTAGGGGGAACAAACTTTCGGGTGCGTAGCGTACAGTTAGGAGGAGAGGAAGAACGTGTCGTAGCTACCAAATCTGAACAGCTATCTATTCCTCAGAAGCTTATGATTGGTACTAGTGAGGTAATGAACGACTCAAAATATTTTTTAATACATCAATGAGTGTTACTAATCAATGAGGTTATGTAATGAATGTTTTCAGGAACTCTTCGGGTTCATTGCTTCAAAGCTTGCAGATTTCGTTGCAAAGGAGGAGCCAGGGCGGTTTAGGTTGGAACAAGGGAGGAAAAGGGAGATTGGATTTACTTTCTCCTTCCCTGTGAATCAAACCTCCATTGACTCCGGAACACTTATCAAGTGGACTAAAGGCTTTCACGTGTCTGGAATGGTGAGTTCATGTTTCTGTTTACCAAGTTTTTTTTTTTAATGGGGCTCTAAATTTTAGTTCAAAAATGTTGTTTGCAGGAAGGTAAAAACGTGGTTGCCTGTTTAAATGAAGCTATGGAAGCACATGGACTTGATATGCGAGTTTCTGCTCTCGTACGTCTCCTTTTTACTCTTAAAATTAATAGATGGATAACTCTTGTCTTGTGGGTATTGTAACCTTGTTGATGTGTAAAGGTAAATGATGGAGTGGGAACATTAGCTGGAGCAAGGTATTGGGACAAAGATGTGATGGCCGGTGTGATTCTTGGCACTGGGACCAATGCTTGTTATGTTGAGCAGAAAGATGCAATTCCTAAACTCCAGAACAAATCTTCTTCTGGAACAACGGTATCATTGATATTGATTGTTTTATATATACATGGTTTCCTTGTTGTTTTGTTCCCATGTCTAAACTGTTTTGGTCTGGAAGCAGATCATAAACACAGAGTGGGGAGGTTTCTCTAAGTGTCTTCCACGAACCATTTTTGACCAAGAGATGGATAAGGAAAGCTTAAATCCTGGTGAACATGTAATAGAACTTTATCCTTTCTATTGCAACATTATGTTTTTGTTTTGTTAGTGTATGGTATCACCAGCTTATATAGTGTTCATTGTTTGTGTGTGGATGAAGTTATATGAGAAGATGATCTCAGGGATGTACCTTGGTGAAATTGTAAGAAGGGTTTTGCTCCATATGTGTGAAGCTGGTGAATTGTTCGGACAATCAGTTCCTGTCAAACTATCCACTCCTTTTGCACTCAAGTACTTCCATCTCTCTCACTATCTTTCTCCAATTAAACACATTTCTCTTTAAACATTCCGACTTCAAGCTTTGGTTTGGTTTGGTTTATATACTCATCCCTAGATTCAGTACTCTAAAATTGTGTCTATCGTAGACTGGCTGTTGATTTTAAGTATGAAAATCTTGTGTATGTTTTTAGTGGTAGTTTTTATTTATTAGAATTGGTATATTGATTATGTAATAGGAGCCAAGATCTATGCAAAATGCAAGAGGACAATACAGATGATCTTTCAAGTGTTGGATCAATCCTATACAACATTTTTCAGGTAAGTTGTTAATATATACAAGAAAAAGAATCACATCAATTACTTGACTCAATCAAGATAATGGAAACAGGTAAAGGCTGATCTGAAGGCGAGGAGGAGAGTAGTGGAAGTGTGTGACACAGTAGTGAAACGTGGAGGACGTCTAGCAGGAGCTGGTATAGTGGCAATTCTGGAGAGGATTGAGAGAGAGACAAAAAGACTGGCTTCAGGTCAAAGAACCGTTGTGGCTATGGACGGTGCACTCTACGAGAAATACCCGCAGTATCGACAGTATATGCAAGATGCACTAGTTGAGCTTCTTGGTGATGAACTTGCAAGTCACGTTCAGATTAAACATACCAAAGATGTGTCTGGGCTTGGTGCTGCTCTTTTGGCCGCTACTAACTCCATTTATTAGTACTTGAACGTCTACTTCATGAGTAAAACACTTGTGCAAGACTGCTGCTCTTTTTTTTTTAATCCTTTTTACTTTGAGTAAATCACGCATTACGGTATCTCTAATATATAAAAATTGTAATTTCAAACTCTCCATACTATTAACTGGGGAAATCGCATAAAAACTTTTGAAAGTGACACCTTTTAAATTTTCAAAGTGATATTTGTATCAACAAAAAATCTTCTAACTTGATTTACTTGTCTAACAACAAAAAATCTTCTAACTTGATTTACTTGCTAAACAAGTAAACAACTAACATGTTGTACAAGTAAATATGCCGATGTGTCGGTTTTTTTCAAAAAAATATATTTAATTAGTAAAATAAATAAAAATTAAATAAAAACAGAAAATTGAATAAACATCAGATAACTAAATTAAAATTCAGTTAAGTTTTTTTTTTTTTGAATTTGTGATTTTTAAAGTTTTTGTTTAATTTTCTATATTTTAATTTAATTTTCTAAATTTTTATTTAGTTTTCTGATTTTATATTTAACTTTCTGATTTTTATTTCATTTTATTTATTTTATAAATTAAATAATTATTTTTGGAAAAAAACTAACACATCATCACATTTACATATATAATAGGTTAGTGTTTTACTTGATGAACATGTAAGCCAAGTTGAAGGTTTTCTTATAATGCAAATGTTACTTTGAAAGTATAAAGTGCTAGTCGGAAAAATTTAAGGTTTAAAATATCAATATGTGCCATTTTCAAAAAATTTAATGTAATTTTCCCCTATTAATTAAGAACAAGTTTAAATGAAAACATTATAATATAATTAGTTGATTAACTTACTATTGTGAATAAGCAAAATTTACATCTTATAAGATGTCAAGTCATGTGTGATTCATCAATACACCTAAAATTAGTTTTTTCTTATAAACATGCTGACGTAGATAATGCGGGATTAGAATTTCTAAACCATTTTTTAATTATTGATTTCTCAATCTCGATTTTTGTTAATCTATCATTTGGTCATTTTAACAAAAATAGCTAAGTTGTTATTCTTTGATTTCTGTTTGGTTTCCAATCATATTATTGTATATATATAAATTACATGTTCTATGTTCCAAATGTATGGTATGGTTTAAATAATATATCTTGTTTGTTATACAAATTGTTAATACTCCCTCCGTTTCGCAAAGAGTGTCGCTTTAGGAAAAAAATTTCGTTACAAAATAAGTGTCGTTTTAGGATTTCAATGCATAATTTATTGATTTTATTTTTCCAGTTTAATTTTCTATTGATTAAAATATGATTAGATGTATGGGTAATGATGTTTTTTTTTATAGAAAATATGCAAAATTAAATGTTTTCTTAATCTGTGTGCAAAAAGCTAAAACGACACTTATTATGAAACAGAGGGAGTAGCTATTTGCATTGAAAATGTAATGATGTTAATAAATGCTTTTATTTTTATTTTTTTAAATATAATAGTTTGCATTTCAAAGTTTTATATACATTAAAAACTCTATAAACTAATACTCAATAAATTAATAAAGACAATAATTTAATAAATTTCTCCGGTCTCAAATTAGACGGGTTCAAAATATAACATAAATCGATAAGATAAAGTATTTTTTTAAAAAAAAATTACGTAAATATATGGTCCCATTAAAATTGGGAATTAATAATTATATGTTTATACATTTTATATAAATAACAAACCATTGTATTGTTTATTTTATTTTTTATTTTTGTCATATAACACATAGACTGAATTAAGACTCTGCAAACCAAACTAGTAACTCTGCATCCATATGAACGACGAAAGACAATTATTCCTTGGCCCTACGCCAAGACTGTCCACCTTAGTATTATCTGTCCTAGGTATATGAATGATCTATGAGTGATTGAAGCTTCTTTTGAGAATTTTGATGTGTTCCAAAAAATTTGCAAAGGCAAGCCTTTCATATGGTATTGAAACTATCTTCACCAATTGAGAGTAATATGTTGCAAACGTAACATGATACTGACGTAAATTCCTCATACATTCTATTGCCCATAAAAGAGCTTCTATCTCTAAATGTAAGGGTGAGAGAGTTGGTCTCATATTCCTTACACCCATAAGTCCATCAAAGCCTTCTAATGTACTATACCATCTATGTCTCGAGAAAATATCTTTCTCTTTCCATGATCCATCTATAAAACACCAGCGATCCAAAATTGAAGGTAAATTTGTCATGTCCATTCCCCTAATTTGGGTGGTCCTTTGTATGAGTGATACATGTGCCTCGGCCCAAAGCAATGAATCAGTGTCTGCCAAATTTAAAGTATCTCTTAGGTCTACATCCATATTACTGAATACCTTATTATTTTGTCTTTTCCATATTACCATAAAGTCTATGCAAATTGATGATCGTTCATGTGGGGATGAACACTCCAGTACAAATAATCCATATTTGTGAAGAGTGAGGAAGAAGGTAAAATATCTAGGTTCAAAGGGATCTTAGAGATAACCCAAACTTGAATAGCTGGGGGACATTAAAAAACACATGGTTGATTGATTCTTCATCAGCTCCACATCTTGCAAATTGAGTATCACCATGTATCTCTCTTGCACACAAATTCTTCTTAACCGATATACAACCATACACTAATTGCCATAAAAATGTTTTATTTTCGGTGGACATTTAATTTTTCAGGAGTAGCCTTCAAAGGATTGACCGATAGTTCATACACCGATAAAACTTGTCCTCTGTCTGGATATACTTTTTCCATTTGATAGCCCGATTTCACCGCTATATTTCCCATTGTTCGTGAAATGTCAACCATCGTAATCAACCATCTGAAACCTACTCAATGGTATACTTTCAATGATCTTTGCATCCCCTGGATCTATCAAAGACCAGATTACCTGAGAATTCCATGTTCGTGATGTTGTATTGATAAGAAAATCCACTGTGGGATTAGGGTAAAGACTTTTTTTTTGTTTGCTGGTCTCGAGCGAGTGGTTGAGAGCTAAGGATCATTGCATACTGAAATAGAAGATCATGTCTCCACCCTTTTGATTAGTCTTTTACTAACCAGAGATCTAGCATATATTATACTACGCCATCCATAGGACGGAGGGTATGATCAAATCGGTTCCACGAATGATGCATTCTTGAAATACCGTTCTTTGAAAACTCGAGAAAATAAAATTTTGGGCTTCTCAATTGATCGCCAAAATTGTTTCCCTAGCATGGTCGTATTGAATCAGTAAGGTCCTTGAACCTCATCCTCCATCATCCTTATTGTTGTATAGTTTATCTTATGACTTTCAATGCATTCCTCTTATGTTTCCTCCCGAACTCCACCAAAATTGTGCCACTGCACTTGTGAGTTTTGCCGTTACTGTCTTTAGTAATCGGTAGCAAGCCATTACGTTATTTGGTAAAGCGGTGACCACTGATTTAATGACCACCTCTTTTCTTTTATTCGAGAAAAATTTGAACGTCTATCCATTAATTTTGTTGTTTAAAAGTTTTTGGATAAAACAAAAAAAATGTATCTTTGATCCTCTCAAGCTCTCTGCAATCCCAAATAAGATCTCATTTCACTTATATTTTAGATTTTTAAAATGTCTCAAAGATTCTATCGAATATATTCTTCAATCTTGTATTCAAATTGAAAAAAAAAAATTGGAAATTTATAGTTGACCAGATCCTACCCCATAGTCTTTCAAAATTCACAGAATGGTATGATATTCTTCCTTTTTAACCTTTCACTTATATTTTAGATTTTTAAAATGTCTCAAAGATTCTACCGAATATATTCTTCAATCTTGTATTCAAATTGAAAAAAAAAATTTGGAAATTTATAGTTGACCAGATCCTACCCCACAGTCTTTCAAAATTCACAGAATGGTATGATATTCTTCCTTTTTAACCTTGGAAAAAATAAATTATCATCTGTAGAAAACAAATATGATATCGATGAATAAATCTTCAACCTTCATTCATGTCAAAATGTTTTTCTCTTTCTATATTTTTAATGTTTACAATCAATGCCTCCGTACACACAAATGAATAAATAATAAAATTATATTTAAATCACATTTAAATTTTATGATACATATTTTATGTACACCAAATAATATAATAAAGTCATATAAAAGTTATATTTCAAAAATTTAATTAATATATATAAGATAAAATCAATTTTTTATTTTTATTTTATAAAACTATATTCTAAAACAGAAAAATTTTAAAAAGATTTTTTTTTATAAATTTATAAATTAATAAAATATTATAACTATAATATTTTATTAATTTATATAGTTTTTACTGTAGTGGGTTATAAAAAGGGAAGAAATTGTTTGAAGGTTAATAGAATGTAATTTCCCTTATAAAAATGTATTTGTTTGTTTAATAAGGTCTGTTTCGTGAAAATTCAAAGCGAGAGAGATCTGACTGAATCGAAGATAATTTGGGTTACATCTCCGGTCTGATCGCTCGTGAAATCTGCAGAGAAAATGGTTGCTGCGTTGTCTCTTCTCCACTTTGTTGATCCATCTCTGTTTCTCAATTTATCTTGTGTGTTTGCAGATCCGATTCATATTATTGCAGAACAGACAAGGGAAGACTCGTCTTGCCAAGTACTATGTCCCTCTCGAAGAATCCGAGAAACACAAAGTCGAATACGAGGTCTCTCTCTCTCCTTCTTCTTCAATCCTTTGTCTCGTCTTCCTGATTCTTAATCATCTCCTCAGGTTCATAGGTTAGTGGTGAACCGCGACGCAAAATTCACCAATTTCGTTGAGGTTTGTGCTTTCATTTCTCGACATGTAGATAGAAGCTAAAGCATTGATTTCAAGTTTCTAGCTTTGTGAATCTGTCATTGTCCATGTATTCAGTTTAGAACACACAAGGTGATATACAGGCGTTACGCTGGATTGTTTTTCTCCGTGTGCGTGGACATAACGGACAATGAGTTGGCTTACCTTGAGAGCATCCATTTGTTTGTGGAGATTTTGGATCATTTCTTCAGCAATGTCTGTGAGCTTGATTTGGTCTTCAACTTCCACAAGGTACCATTACCTCTCTTTCTTTGTCTTTTTGGTGCTTGCAAGTTTATATATATATATATATATGTTGATTTTAACAGGTGTACTTGATACTTGATGAATTCATTCTTGCTGGAGAGCTCCAAGAAACAAGCAAAAGGGTATGAGACTTTCTTTCTTTCTAGCTTTTTTCTCTCACGAGCTCAAGGCTCTAACCATTTTGCCTTGCAACAACTTTTTTAACTTGCAGGCGATCATCGAGAGGATGTCAGAGCTCGAGAAGCTAGACTGATGATTGTTTCTCAAAAAACCTGGGGTTATTCCTTGGCGTGTCCAGAGATTTGATATTTGCTTTGTTGAGTTGAAGACAGCAATGGTGATGTTAAGATTGTAAAAGGATATAAAACGATTCTGTTGAGATCACTATCCAAATTTATTTAATCTGTAAGATTTTCTTTCAACTAGTGAGTAGTGACTAGTGAGGTTACTTGCTAGTTACCACAGCCATTAAGGTATGTGTAAAGAAAATGTTTGGTATGAGCATATGCTATCTGATAAGATCCTAAACCAAACTGATAAGTAACTGTCTGAGACATCAACAAAATATAGAGAAAATCGCGAGTAATGTGAACGTCAAACAAGTTTCTTTGGTGAATCAATTTCCGGTGGTATAAGCTATCTCAACCGTCTGCTCCTGTATCTACCTAATTATCTGGCCTGTACTTTCTTCCAAATCCTTCTCTTTCCACTCTCGATGAGATTCAGGTCAACCTGACGAAATCTCTTACCAGTTACCACCCAACTCTTACCCGAGAGACTTTGCTAGATCCTGAATCAATATTTTTATGTTTTGCTAGATCCTGAATCAATATTTTTATGTATCTAATGCCCTTACACACCATGGTTCAGCCTAGTCTGTTGAGTCTAGTCTATTCAGTTGAGCATTTTCCTATGGTTGTGTTCTCACAGTTTCAACAAAGTTCCAAGAGCTAGTCGATAACTCAATGGCTATGATCTTCACAAGCAATGCAATCACCAACATCCAGTAACACCTGTCCTATGGAGTGCATCTAGCATAATGCCAAAAAAAAAAAAAAGTTCAACATCTCTTAACATAACAGTTTTCATATTCTTCTCAGATAAACAAAACTGTTCCACAAACAGCGAACATATGCAACATCCATAGAGAAAAAAGACAGCAGTTTGATTGAACAACATAAGTTTTTTAAAAGGAAGTCATATCAAATCTTTGTCTTCTTGGGCTTCACAGGACATTTGACAGCATCATCCTCATCTCCTTCATCAGACAAGCTTTCGTCGGGGACGTGATCAGGAACATTATGCTTTGTAATAAACTCCTTGAGTATCTTCATACTTTCCTCTTTCATCGAAACCAATTGGTCTAAGACAGTTTCACCTTGTATTGCATCAAGCGTGTAGCTCTCTGTTCCAAGTTTGAATGAGACTTTTACTAGATTCTTCCCAGGTACTACTGAGTCGTGAGTCTCAATCTCCATTATCAAGCCCTGAATTTTTGGAAATTTCAGCTTTTGTAAGAATAAATTGAGCGCAGAAGCCTAATGAGTTTACATGAATTTAGGGTTGGGTACCTGAAACTCAATCCCGCTGAAAGAAGAAAAGCTAAAGGAAAGAAGAATACGAAGGCGACGGGTTACGAGCGATTACAAAAATTAGGGTGAACAAATTATTAAATGGATCAATATCTAAATTATTCTTTTCGCCCAAAAGCCCAGTCACCAAAAAGGCCCAAATATATATATATATATATATTTTTTTTTTTTTTTGCAATTCTCTAAAGTAATATTTTAAGTTTTTATACCAAAATAACCCTATAAAAATGATCAAAATAGCATTTTTTTGTTTTAAATTTTTCAATATTATTTTTTAGTTTTAAAAATTTGAAACTTCACTCCCAAAACTCCATACTTTAGCTTTAAACCCTAAGTCTATTTTCCTTCTTAAAAACTATTTTTTGAAAAGAAACTAAAAATGACTATCCTATAAATTTTTTTTTCTTAAATCGAAAAAAATTGGCCACTAAGGTTTTGTCTTACATAATTTAGACAAAATAACCGATCCAAACACTATTTGCTAGTTGTTTAATTTTTTAAAACTAAAAGAAGATTATATTAACATGAGATTAGAGATACAAGCTTGACAATTATAAGAACTAGGGACGTTGTACTCGTACAAGCGCGGAGTCGTGGATAAAGTTTTTGTTTCATCTTAATATCTTTTTAGGGTTATTGTAGTTGTGATGTTTACGTTTTGGATTGATTATTGTTTTCAAGTTTTTATTGTTATAAGGTTAGAGTTGTGATGATGAACTGTGTAAGCATTATTTTCAACTTATGAATGACTAAATTGTTTTAGTATTGTGATTGTTATAATTCAATGTGTTGATTGTTGTGTCACTGAAACTTATTGTTTGTTTGTCTTTTTTTTGAGAGTACATAAATTATATTAAGGTTGTTAAGAGTTATAATGATGAAGCATTATTCTCTAGTTTAATTGTGTAACTTTGTGTGTATTAAAAATAATTTTTATAATTTTTATTATTTTTATTATGTTTATTATATATTTTTTTACTTCTAAACTTGTCGCTTTTACCGGACATTCAAAACAAATACATGAAGACTTGTAGAAATAACTATAAAATAAGTGACCGTTCTGAGTATTTGGGCTTTAATGGGTTTTAAACGAATTTATTTATTTCTTAAGAAGATAATAGCATTGAGATGTTGACGTTGGGCATGTAAGCTATTTTCTTAAGAAAATAGGAGTAAGCATGTGGAGATATTGTTGCCGCATTTTTGTATGTCAAGATTGTCTCTTATATCTCTTGGTGTGCATGTGTTAGTTTCTATTTTATTTGATGGGTAATATGTAAATAAAAGTTGTTGTTAGTTATATTTATCAAAGTTTGTAACTTATTATGCTTTTTAGTTTAAGTGATTTCACTGATCATGGTTGTCGTCTTCATTTTTTCGTAAGCATGTACAAAAGTAAATTGTTAAATTGTTAAATAGTTGACCATGTAGTTTGACTCGATGTATGTGTCGTTGAGTTTTAGTTGAGGTGATTGGTTTGATATATTTATTTTGAAGTTTATTTGTAGATTAGACAAAAAAAAAAGATGATCGTTAATTATTTATCTTTTTGGGATTCTAGTTTTTGGTGTTTTGATTGTTTGGGTTGTTGTGGTTTCTTTTAAACTGTAAAATAAAAGTTGGTGTGAAATTAGTTTAATAAGTAAAGGAGATAAATAAACTATCAATTATCTTGGGTAGGAAATATTTTTGATCATTGATGTTAGCACCATATAGACAATAATATGAAGGGAATTGTGTGTTGATTGTTTCTTACAAGACAATAAGAAAACGGATAATAACTCGAGTTATTTCTTAGGTGAGGTCAGAGCCTTGGACATACATATTTTTCCAACCACATCTGCGAGTTTAAATATCAGTTATGATATCGAAACATAATATAAATACAACTGCAATATAATAATATACCTTGTAGTTATAGGTTTATGTATGCAAGCACTTGGAGATTCTCGAACAGCCTAATCATGACTAGAGATTAATCTCAGAGGCATCCGTGATGACTTCATAAATAATGGTAGGTGGAATGAAATGAACGAGGAATGAATGATCAATTATCTTCACTACAAGAAAACAAGTCTTTAGTGACTACATAATTAGTAGTTTATAGTCATAATAGGGGCATTACGACTAAATAACTTCCAAATCAGATTAGTCGTTATCAGCTGGTCATAATTCATTATTAGAGGTAAATTGGTTGTAATGTTATGACTACAGGAGTTAGTCGTAAGTTAGACGTAAATGTTTTGGTCGTAACGTAGTGGTAATACATTTAGTCGTAAATTAATCGTATCACAGTTAGTCATAATGGTGACGTAAATGTTAGTTGTCAGTTGGTCGTAAATTTGATTCCAACTTACGTCTGATTTATTTATTTATGAATTTTATATGTTAATTAAAATCAATTATTTAAATTTAATTTAATATTTTAAAATTTGATAAATTTAAAAGAAAATATGTAATCATCCATAAACATAATAATAATATCCATAATATTAAAATATTCAAAATACAAAATAATTAAAACAAAAAAACTAAGCATTAAGGTTTATTTCATCGAAGATCTCGGAACCACGCTGATCCGCACGTTGCTCTAAATCCGCCTGCTCTTCTGGAGTGGGGTCGGGGTTAAAGGTTGGACGTAGAGTCTGCCATGTAGAGGCAAGGGACGGGTTTACGTTTGGGTTAGACTCCAGCATAAGATTGATCATGTTTGCCATAACCCTAAACTTGTCCTTGTGGTCCTCTATGACTCGGTTGGCAACTGTCAAATCCGTACGGAGAGAGAAATCTTCTTGCATTCTTACAGCGTGTTCAGCTCTCGCCCTCGGGACATCGTTCACAGTCCCGATCTTGACTAATCTACTCCCATACTTAACTACTTCCATCCTAAACTAATTCTAAACATAATCTAATCTACTTCCATACTTAACTACTTCCATACTTAACTACTTCCATCATAATCTACTTCCATACTTAAATACTTACATCCTAAACTAATTCCAAACCTAATCTAATCACCTAACTAGCCACCTAAAACTATAAAAAATGTACTTAGAGAGAAGGAGAGACATTGTTAGAGAGAAGGGAGTGAGCAACCAGATGGCTTCGGCGAGGTCGAGTATATATAAGGTTTTAGTGTTGATCGTAAATGGGTTGTAATATTATGACCAATGAGAGACTAGTGGTCGTAAATGAGTTGGAACTTTACGACCAATGAGTGCCCAAACTAAATTACGACCAATTAGGATCTAATTTATTTTTATTTTACGACCAATCTGGGACTAATAATCGTAAAGAAGTAGGTAATTTATGACTAATGAGGGACTAAGTCCATTACCACTAATTAGCTTTGACTTCTCTTTATACCCTAAAACCGAAACCCCAAACCCCAAACATCATAAGTTATATACACTTCTAAACCCCAGAGTACAAAGATTAAAAAATGTTTTTTAACAATTTAAAAAAAAAATTAAGTTTATAACAGAGCAAACATGATGATAAGTTATATATTATTTGTAATGCAATACAATGAGTTTGACAATAGAATAAAACATAAACGCTGAAACATAATCAAACTCGATCACTTGTCATCAGAAACATCATCCACATCATCATTTTCTTCAAATTCATCTTCGTTTGGCTTCATCCGTTGCATCGTCTGGAAGTGCTTCATATCCTTGGTTATGCGGATCAACAAGTAAGATATCATATTTAGCTTACTCAGGTACTTCTACTTCATTTACGGCATTTTCTTGTAAAGGCGGTTGTTCATCAGTCAATACTCGGTCCCGAGGTGTAACTTTTATAGCAGCTAACCAAGATTTTCCAGATTATCTGATCTCGGGTATAGAATAAAACAAACTTGGTCTGCTTGATATGCCAATATGTAGGGTTCAAATTTGTTGTACCTCCATGTATCATTAATATCAACAACTCCAAACTTGCTATACCGAAAACCTCTATTGACTGTGGGGTCAAACCAGTCACATTTAAAGAGAATGCATTTCAGCTTCACTATGCCGGGGAACTCCACTTCGATGATCTCTTGTAAGATTCCATAGAAATATGTCTCACCTTTCACACATACTCCATAGTTCATTGTTGCTCGCTGACTTCCATATTCGTAAGTGTGAAAAGTGTAGCGTCGTGTGAAATACATAGATGTTGTGATGACCTTAGCAACCGGACCTTGTATCAATTCGTGAAACCACTGAGGATAGAATGGATCATCATAATCAACTTGGATCATCAATATATATATATATATATATATAAATATATAACTTCATTAATTATATAATAAAATAAAAAATTTAGTGGATATGTATACCTGCGTTTTTAACCACTTCACAAAGTGTTGGTCTTTCCTTTTGTTGAGATCATTGGTTGATATACCTGGTATAACTTCTTCTACTTGGGCAACAAATTTACATTTGATCATAACTTAACTACAAATGTACAACTACTGTTCTTGTAAGTTGGTTGTTAATCAGATGGTACTTGTTCGATGTAACCTAGTCGTAAGGTACGACTACTTAACGACCAACATTGGTCGCTAATTAGATGCACATGTTTAGATGTAACTTAGTCGTAACTTTACGACTAATTTACGACTACGTCTTAGTGTAGTCGTAAACCAGATGCTATTTTACGTTTAGAGTACAAATAAAAGATTTAGTAGCAATATTACGTCTAACTTACGACTAAGACTCACTTAGTCGTAAGTTAGACGTAAATTCGACGTAAAATTACGACTACAAATTTGTGGTCATAAATGGTAGTCGCAACTCTCATGTTTTCTTGTAGTTCTTATACATGCTTGAGCATCTAACAATCTCAAAATAATCGACTTTTACAATGGAACCGGCTTTCAAAGATGGCATGTAATGATTAGCACGTCCGACGAGAATGAATCCATGAAATAGAGGTCTGCAAATAATATTATTTAACAAAGGATCATAAAATCAATTAAAATAATTATGTTAAATAAGTGTGATAGATTAAAGATAAACTTACATTTTCACCAAGAAAAAGAATTGTATGTGATTCCCATAAACTTACTGCTTTTCTTAAAGTACAAGAAATCCCAAAAGCGGAGGAGACAAGCGACTATGCTCTGACTACTATGACCAAGATGGAGAGATTCGAAGGTTGAGTGACAGACGCCGATGACGCCGGTTTGAAGAACTGGAGAAACATATAAAGACATTTTCTAGAAGATGGTTAAAATTTAGAGGAATCAATGAGATTTGTGGAGATGCAGATTGGGTTCATCAAAGATGAGAATCATATATATATGGTTTATAGAGGGGCTACAAATGAAGAACATTTATGATCAAACGTTTTAAGATGGGGAGATGAAGAGTTCACCGGTGAAAAAATAGATTATGAACAGATACACGACACAACTCTGTAACTCAGACGTGTCTGAGATAATGATAAAAAAATCCTAATTATGCTAAACGGTGATGATTTACAATATAGGAAAACTATAAATGTTGCAAACTTGAGCTTTTTCTTCATATAATGTGATGCAAGCCCATTTAAAAATAAAACTCATAATACATTTGTAGCTATGACCCTCAGAAGAAGCCAAAAAAGTAAAGGCTTCAGACCTTTATAAATATATATTAGTTTCAGTCATCAATGTACAAAGTATCATTTAGTTTAGTGGTGTAAATGCTAATATTTGTATCTCAATAATCAGAGTTTAAACCAAGATCTTGACAATTTTTTACATTTTTTTTTAAAGTAAAATCCACACACATATATATATATATATAAAAGATTCCAGAGTACAAAGCTGACGGACTTAACTGAACAGCATACTAAAGCATCACATACTGAACAACAAGAGCAAATAAACTAATCCAGTAAAGAAAGAACAATAAAGCATGATGTCTTCACATGATAATCTTGGAGCGAGATAAACCGATGGAGACAAACTTGGTCAAACCACCGAATATGCAGACAAGGTAGAACCCGGAGACCATAGAACCAAACATCTTTCTTGGTCGAATTGAAATGCCAACCTGAAGCTTAACTAAAGAGGAGATCTCGATCAGATCTTAGGGTAAATGACAAAGCAAGAACAAGTAATGTGTAAATCCTAGTTCTAGGCTTGTTCTCGATGTGTGTGTGAATAATCTCTCTTCATCCCCAATCTCCTCCTTTATATATGCTCTCCATGTATCGACAAAGTCGGTTCGGTGGGTTACATGGGCCGACTTTGACTTTGATCATGGGCCGAGTTTACGCCTAAATGGGCCTATGTGGGTAGATGTAATCTATCCCTAACAATAACTCCCCCCAGTTCATCGAAAATACTGTCACTGCTGTTTATTCGGTGAAGTTCTTTGACTAGGTGAATTTAAGGCGTGACCTCGGTCATCCGTGTTCTCGGTAGACTCGTGGAATTTGACTCCGACTACCTTCCGTTGAGCAACAAACTCGTTCTCGGTCAACAAATCTCTGGTTTGTCCTCTCTCCTCGCCAAGCCTAACACTCTCGAGATTCGGAGATAGTGGGACACGTGTCACAATCTATAGGTCTATAGACCTAATTATGACAACTGCTCGTCTTCCGCGCCGAGATATCTATAAAAGCTCCCCCCCAATCTTCGTTTCCGCATCTTCTTGCTGCTTATCTTCAGAAACGAAAGGTAGTTCTCTGCCTTCTCTCTTTTTCTCTCTCTAGATATTTTTTTACTCCTCCGATCAAAATGTCTTCTCCGATCCGCCGGTGTTCCCAGAAAGGAAAAGCGATCGCCTCCGACTCCGAGTCGGAAAGTACTAGTTCTCCGTTGATACGTAGACCGAGAGCGATAACACTCAGGGGGATGGATAACCCACGGCCGATGATCGCATATTTAACTTTGTTAGACGACAACGAACGTGACATCGTCATATTTAGTCCAGATTTGGAAGACCGAGAAACAACATGTCACACTCCTGCCGACGATGTGGAGTAGGAAAATGAACTCCAGCCGGAACAGCCGATTAGTGCAGGTGCTGATTTAGTTAGCAAGGACAAGACCTCAGCCGAGAAGGAGGTAAATTTTTCTTTAGCCGACTTCCTGCCAATGCGATGGACCGGGACCGACCTCGAGTTCGACGAGGAGATAGATCCGGAACAAGAGCGAACCCTTAGCGCCAAAAAGAAACAGAACTGGGCGAATCACTTCCCTACCAAGTCTACGTTTAAAACTGTCCGGAGGTTTACTACTGACTTCAATCTCATATCATAATATGAGCTTCAAGTGGTATATTTGTTACGAGATCCTTGTTTTGGAAATAACGATATATATATATATATATATATTTATTTATTTTAAATGATCAGAGCGAGCCAAGTCGTGATACAAATAAAAGAGGTTTATATATCTATATTTTGTTTTTTGTGACTGAACTCGATTAGAGGCTGCCTACGTACCCGAGATGTGATCAAGTCACTCGTAGTTCTTTTTTTTTTTGTTTTTGTGACTGAACCCGATTAAAGGCTGCTTACGTACTGAGATGGGATCAAGTCACCCGTAGTTCCGTGTTCTTTTCCTTAAGCGCCGAAGTAGCGCTTCAGGTTGATCGAGTTTCAGGACCTTGGGATTTGTTCCCCGGAAGATGTCTCAAGTCGGTAAACCCCCGGTTTAACCATGTGTGTTATTTTGTACGGGCATTCCCAGTTCGTAACGAGTTTACCTGCTCTCCACTCCTTGGTATTCTCGAAAACTTTGCAAAAGACGAGATCGCCAAGTTGCGATGGACGGGACCTTACTTTCTTATTGTAATAGAACTCGGCAAGATGTTGATAGTTCTGAATCCGTAATAAATCTTGATCTCGTCGTTCTTCGAGTTGATCTAGGGCGTTAATCATTATTTCATGATTCAAGTCTCCGTGTTGAGGCATCTACAATCTTCTGACACTTGTGACATTGACCTCGGCGGGAGCCATTGCTTCGACTCCGTAAGCCAGCGAGAACGGTGTCTTACCTGTCGCACTCCAAGGTGTAGTTCTGTGAGACCATAGAACGCCGTCCAACTCGTCGGTCCAATGTCCCTTCTTGAGATCTAGCCTTTTCTTGATCCCGTCGATGATGACTTTATTGGTTGCTTCGGCCTGATCGTTTCCTTGAGGGTATCGCGGAGTAGAGAAGCTGAGGTGAATTCTCCATTTGTCGCAGAATTCCTGGAACTTGTTCGAGGTGAATTGTGATCTGTTGTCGGTAACTATTTCGTACGGAAGTTCATGACGACAAATGATGTACTTCCAAACAAAACTTTGAATCTCATTTTCGGTGATCTGGACGTAGGCTTTAGCTTCTACCCACTTGGTGAAATAGTCGGTTAGGACGAGGAGGAAGCGCCTTTGTCTAGAGCTTGGTAAAGGGCCGAGTATGTCCATTGCCCACCTCATGAACGGATAAGGGGCTACAGAGGTTTTTAGCAACTCGGTTGGTGAGTTTATGTTAGGCGCATGTCGTTGGCATTTCTCGCATCGCGAAGCATATTCCTCGCAGTCCGTGACCATAGTGAGCCAGTAATGCCCTTGAGACTTAAGTTTCAACGCGAGAGCTCTGCCTCCACTGTGATTGCCCCCTTCTCCTTCATGGGTTTTGATCATAACGAGTTATGCTTCTTCTTTTCCGACGCAGGTAAGAAGTATTTTGTTTGCGGTCCATCGATGCAACTTGTCGTTGATACAAACATAATTGGAACTTTTTACTTTGAGTCGACGAGATTCTCACTTGTTTTCCAGAAGTATCCCTTTGTCCAGATAATCTAGAAAAGGGGTACGCCAATCTGCGTTTTGAGCCGTCGAGGTTGTGATCTCGGTGATAGTGGAATAGATGGCGAGGACGTCTTTGCCCACTGGTAGCGAAATGCTCGGGTTTTCCACTATGTGGATCGGGATTGTCCGTCTGACTTGATCTTGTTGATTGCTTCCCAGTGCGGCTAACGCATTGGCGAAGCAGTTGTCTTTTCTGAGAACTTTGGTGAGTTCAAAGTGTTCGAAATCTGCAGCCAAATGAGAATATCTCACAGATCGGTCGTAGAATGTTTATACCTCTGAAGGCTCTGACTTTTTACTCCAAATGAGAATACCTATGAAGGCTCTGACTTTTTACTCCAAATGAGAATACCTCTGAAGGCTCTGACTTTTTACTCCAAATGAGAATATCTCACAGATCGGTCGTAGAATGTTTATACTGCAGATGATTTCGGAGATCTCGGTTGTCATTGACCTTTAAAGGCTCTGACTTTTTGCTTCGAATGAGAATATCTCGCAGATCGGTCGTAGAACGTTTATGCTGCAGATGATTTCGGAGATCCTGGTTGTCGTCGTTTTCGGAAGAGCAAGATGTCGAGGGGTGTGCTGAGATAAGATTGATTCTCCAAGCTACTTGCGGCCTTTCATCTTCCGTATCGGTATCGTCACGGTGTCAGGGTGGAACAGCTGCGTCCTGATTGTCGGGGTGAACTGCTTGGTTAGATTCCTGGTTTTTGGCGTTCGCTTGTTTTGCCTTCGGTGGGTCAGGTGTGACGGCACCGCTTTTGAATGCCGAGAATAGGGCTTCTGCAAGTTGTTTGCACTCCTTCGTGTTGTGGCCTTTGACTTTGTGGTAAGTACAGAACTTGGTTTCATCATATGTTAAGGGCTTCCCTTCTAGAGTTCTGTCCCACACATTCCACGGTCGTTCTGTTGGTGTTGTAGCGGAAGCGGCACTTGGTTCCTCGGTTGCCGAGTAGACTTTTCTTTTTTTCTCGTTGGGTTGATGCTGGCGAGGTTCCTGGTAGGTAGTCGTCGCCTTTGGTGTTAACTGAGCTTTTAACGCGTTTTGCTTCGCGGTGTAAGCCGCATTATCTTCCTCCATTCGAATGAAACAGTTTGCCCTATGGAGTGCATCTTCCAGGGTGATTGTACTATTTGTGTAGAGGTCAGATCGGAAGTATGATCTGATCCACAACACGTCACGTAACGCCTCTACTGCAGTTTTGTCAATAACGTTAACTTTGGAGACGAGGTTCTTGAATCGTTCCATGAAATCGTGGAGAGATTCTTTCTGCCCTTAAGAAATTTTCCACAAGTCTGTCACTGAAGCCCCTTGGCAAATGTACATGGAATAATGCTTGAGGAACTCGGTAGAAAGTTCCTTGAAGGTGCTGATGGAGTCTGCCGTTAGCCGAGAGAACCAGGTGAGGGCTGGCCCCGCTAAACTTTCAACGAAGAGTTTGCAATAACCAACATCACGTTCTTCCATGGTGAAATAGGCTCGACCCATAGCGATGTTAAAGCTGGTCATATGGTCACTTAGGTCGGAGTCTCTGCGGAAAAATGGTATCCGGAGTTTGTCATGATGTCGTACTCGGACGTCGGTAATCTTCTTGGTGAAGGAAGTCTTTTGAGTTGCTTCCAAAACTCGATCAATTTCTGGTGCGAAACTCGTGGCTTTATGAATTTTAGACGACATGTCTTTGATCGTTCCTTGAAGATGTAGAAGTTCTTCATTGGTCGCTTGATCGACTGCTTGATCTCGTACCGTGGTTTGGAATTGACTTCGTCGAGCCATATCTGGATCTTGATCGTCTGCTTGCGCAGGAGGCAAGCAAGCGGCGGCAATTACTTCGAGACGTTCTTGAGTCGCCTTGTTCGCGGCATCTTGCTGATCAAGTCGTTGGACCACGGCGGCGAGAGAGGCCAAGACGGTATTTAGGTCGACTAGATGTTGACTTATTTGATTCGCCGGAGATCATGTCATCTTCTTGATTGATGTTCTTGATTGTTATTTTTCCAAATTTCCCACAAACGGCGCCAATTGTTGAATCTGAAATCGGTAACCTAGATCGGTGATCGATTTCGATGGTGGATTTATCAAAGAGACGATTTAGAGAACAAATCAAAGGGTTTATTGATTGAAATCAGGGTGTTTGATGAAGAACAAAGTAAGAACAAAGCAAGAACAAGTAATGTGTAAACCCTAGTTCTAGGCTTGCTCTCGATGTGTGTGTGAATAATCCCTCTTCATCCCCAATCTCCTCCTTTATATATGCTCTCCATGTATTGACAAAGTCGGTTCGATGGGCTACATGGGCCGACTTCGACTTTGATCATGGGCCGAGTTCACGCATAAATGGGTATATGTGGGTAGATGTAATCTATCCCCAACACGCACGAAAAATCAAAAGCCCAACATAAATAGTCTAGATGGAGAATGCACCGCAACATGACGATCAACGAATCAATCGCAGTTACCCCGATTTGAAAAGATAAAAGAATCATCCACCGTTGAGTAATAGAGAGTAAAACAGAGGATCTTCTAAAACAAAAACAAAGTTTCCCGACCCCGGCTCTATGAGAGCAGCCGGAGCCGAAGATCGGAAATAATCAAAAGAGAATTCTTGTAGAAAATGTAGAGAGAAATTTGTAGAGAGAAAAGAGAGGATCCGATCCAATCACTAGTTCTTTAATTATATCACCTATGTTACATGTATCTCACAAAAAAGATAATCAAAAGAGAGTAGAGAGATTTTTTTTTATCTAAGAACTCTTGAAATATTACTAAGAGTTTTTTCTACATGCATAAATTATGTTATTTTAAAATTTTAAAAATAATATTATGTTATTATTAAAAATACAATTTAGTTTAATAATAATATTATTATTTGATATTTTACTTCCATCCTTTGAAAGCAAAATCCTAAGTGTAATTATTTGTAATCTTATTTTTCAGTTTGGTTTAACCAGTTTAATTTTATTTTGTTTAAACATAAATATAATTTAAATTAAATTTTATAATATTAACCTTTATTTATAATATATTATATTCAGTGATTATTTATTTTAAATATGTACCTTATCCCTTAGTTTTAATTATATAAATTCTAATATATATATATATATATTATTTTTAGTAAAATATGTTAAATTGATGAAAAATATTTTTTAATTAATCTAATGAACCAATAAATTTAAATAAAATTTAAATCATTTAAATATCAAAACAATTGTTTGACTAGTGTTTCTTTAGTTTTGTATTGGAAAAATATTATTTAAATTATCAACTTTCAAATTTGGTTGAAATAAAGCATCAATTTTTCAGAAAACCACAAAACATTCAATTTTATTGATAAGTCATTTTAGTCATAAACGTTTGTTGACTATATGATTTAAGACCTATGTTAGTCAACATTTATAGTTGACTAAAATCAGTCGTAAAATTACTTTTAATGTTGATGTCTTTTTGGCAAAAATATAAATCAACACTTTTCAAAATATTGAATTTTAAATTTTAAAAATATATTTTTAATAACTATAACAATACTAATAAATTTATAAATAAGAAATAGTTCAAACAAAATATATATTTTTTTATAATTTCACTGTCAAAAAATTTGTTAGCGAAATGTTAGTTCAACTTTTTATTCTCAAATGCAAAAGAGTTATTCAAATTTTTTTTATATAATTTCTAAAAATATGTTACAAGATTCTTTTTGCACTTTAACGAAAAAGTGTGGGGGGGGGGTGTTGTATACACAATGTGTATATACATTAGGACATATTAGTAGTGAGGGGTTTATAAGTAGAAGTTCAAAAATATTAAAGTAATGAAACTGTGTCATCATATACTGGTTTTGGTGGTTTGTGTGATTGGGACGGAATGTTAAATCTGGGTGGAATATGTAGTTTCAAATTAAGTTTTAACAACTTGCCTGCTTGAACTCGTGACTGCTTCTTTTGTTGTTGCAAGTGTTTCCTGGTTTGCCGAGCATTTAATGCATGGTTTGTAAGTAGGTTAGTCGATGCTTCTCCTGCAACCATGGACGCCTAGCGGGAACTCATTAATGGAAAATGACCGGTGAATCAGTGATCAGAGTAAATTCTTACATGTCCACCCATGGGTGGGTTTCTGATGAAGGATTTGGAAAATGCTAAAAGAATTTTTGGTATGGATATATTCGGAGACAAGAAGAATAATACATTGAAGTTGTCTCAGTTTGAGTATTTTCATAAGATACTACGAAACTTCAATATGGCAAAATCAAAGAAAGGTGCATACACCTATTGGAGCACATTTCAAGTTGTGTTTTGTGGAAAAAGATTCTTATGTATTAGATACAAACATGTTTCCATACTCAAGTGTTGTAGGAAACACCATGTACGCTATACACAGTGTGGGGGGGGGGGGTGTTGTATACACAGTGTGTATATACATTAAGACATATTAGTAGTGAGGGGTTTATAAGTAGAAGTTCAAAAATATTAAAGTAATGAAACTGTGTCATCATATACTGGTTTTGGTGGTTTGTGTGATAGGGACGGAATGTTAAATCTGGGTGGAATATGTAGTTTCAAATTAAGTTTTAACAACTTGCCTGCTTGTACTCGTGACTGCTTCTTTTGTTGTTGCAAGTGTTTCCTGGTTTGCTGAGCATTTAATGCATGGTTTGTAAGTAGGTTAGTCGATGCTTCTCCTGCAACCATGGACGCCTAGCGGGAACTCATGAATGGAAAATGACCGGTGAATCAGTGATCAGAGTAAATTCTTACAGGTCCACCCATGGGTGGGTTTCTGATGAAGGATTTGGAAAATGCTAAAAGAATTTTTGGTATGGATATATTCGGAGACAAGAAGAATAATACATTGAAGTTGTCTCAGTTTGAGTATTTTCATAAGATACTACGAAACTTCAATATGGCAAAATCAAAGAAAAGTGCATACACCTATTGGAGCACATTTCAAGTTGTGTTTTGTGGAAAAAGATTCTTATGTATTAGATACAAACATATTTCCATACTCAAGTGTTGTAGGAAACATCATGTACGCTATACACAGTGTGGGGGGGGGGTGTTATATACACGGTGTGTATATACATTAGGACATATTAGTAGTGAGGGGGTTTATAAGTAGAAGTTCAAAAATATTAAAGTAATGAAACTGTGTCATCATATACTGGTTTTGGTGGTTTGTGTGATTGGGACGGAATGTTAAATCTGGGTGGAATATGTAGTTTCAAATTAAGTTTTAACAACTTGCCTGCTTGTACTCGTGACTGCTTCTTTTGTTGTTGCAAGTGTTTCCTGGTTTGCCGAGCATTTAATGCATGGTTTGTAAGTAGGTTAGTCGATGCTTCTCCTGCAACCATGGACGCCTAGCGGGAACTCATGAATGGAAAATGACCGGTGAATCAGTGATCAGAGTAAATTCTTACAGGTCCACCCATGGGTGGGTTTCTGATGAAGGATTTGGAAAATGCTAAAAGAATTTTTGGTATGGATATATTCGGAGACAAGAAGAATAATACATTGAAGTTGTCTCAGTTTGAGTATTTTCATAAGATACTACGAAACTTCAATATGGCAAAATCAAAGAAAGGTGCATACACCTATTGGAGCACATTTCAAGTTGTGTTTTGTGGAAAAAGATTCTTATGTATTAGATACAAACATGTTTCAATACTCAAGTGTTGTAGGAAACATCATGTACGCTATACACAGTGTGGGGGGGGGGGGGGGGTGTTGTATACACAGTGTGTATATACATTAGGACATATTAGTAGTGAGGGGTTTATAAGTAGAAGTTCAAAATATTAAAGTAATGAAACTGTGTCATCATATACTGGTTTTGGTGGTTTGTGTGATTGGGACGGAATGTTAAATCTGGGTGGAATATGTAGTTTCAAATTAAGTTTTAACAACTTGCCTGCTTGTACTTGTGACTGCTTCTTTTGTTGTTGCAAGTGTTTCCTGGTTTGCCGAGCATTTAATGCATGGTTTGTAAGTAGGTTAGTCGATGCTTCTCCTGCAACCATGGACGCCTAGCGGAAACTAATGAATGGAAAATGACCGGTGAATCAGTGATCAGAGTAAATTCTTACAGGTCCACCCATGGGTGGGTTTCTGATGAAGGATTTGGAAAATGCTAAAAGAATTTTTGGTATGGATATATTCGGAGACAAGAAGAATAATACATTGAAGTTGTCTCAGTTTGAGTATTTTCATAAGATACTACGTAACTTCAATATGGCAAAATCAAAGAAAGGTGCGTACACCTATTGGAGCACATTTCAAGTTGTGTTTTGTGGAAAAGGATTCTTATGTATTAGATACAAACATGTTTCCATACTCAAGTGTTGTAGGAAACATCATGTACGCTATGGTGGGATCACGACCTGATATAGCGTATGTAGTGGGTTTGGTAAGTAGGTTTATGAATAGACTTGGAGAACTACATTGGAAAACTGTGAAGTGGTTTTTGAGATACATCAAAAGGGTATCTCAATTATATATAACTTATACAAAGGAAAAGGATTTCTCAGTGCAAGGATTTTGTGACTCGAATTATGCAGCAAATTTGGACAAGAAAAGATCAATTTATGGGTATGTTTTCAAGGTAGGAGAAAATACTGTAAGCTGGAGGTCAAATTTGCAGCATGTGGTGATTTTATCGACAACTGAAGCTGAGCATATTACCTTATCAGAAGCTGTAAAAGAAAGTATATGGATTAAGAGGTTACTGAAAGAGCTCGGGTTTGAGCATAAGCGTGTTTCTATATGGTGTGATTCATATAATGCGATTTGTTTGGAAAAGAACAGAGTCTACCATGAGAGAACGAAGCACGTTGCTATAAAGTACCATTTTATCAGAGATTGGACCGCTTGGAGAGAGGTGGAGGTTCTGAAGATCCCAACCTCAAAAAAATTGGATGATGTCTTGACAAATGTTGTACCGGTTAACAAGTTCAACATTGCTTTAAAGTTGTTGAAGGTGACTGAAGCCTAAAGATAGCTTCGTCATTGCCGGTGTGAGGATTCGAAGTGTAATCACTATGAAGATGTTTTCAGTTGTTGGCTCAAAGTGGAGTTTGTTGGATATTATTGGTCAAAAACTGAAAAATATTAGGAATTATGAAATATTCTTATTACATAAAGAAAAGAAATATATTCTATTAGGGTTATGAGTTACCCTAGGAGAATTATATAAACTAGAAGTTGGATTAGACTTGAAAAAAATCTTGTAACATATTCTCTTCTCTTTGCATCACTGAGCTGAATCTTAATTATGTTTAAACTCATTGCTGAGGTTGAACATATAGCGGACTGCCAGAATTTTTTGACCCAAACGTAAGAGTAACTCATCTCGAGGTTCTGAACTGGTCAATTTGTTTTGTATTATATTTTCTCTCTACTTGATTGTTACTTCCGCGTTAAGTTAAAAAGAGAGAAATAGCGATTAACGAACGAACCAAAATCTAAACGCTTGTTGAAGTTGATTAAGGTTTCAACAGTTGGTTTCTTTCAAAGTTTCACTATGATTTTCTCCTCTCGACGTTCTGCCCGTTGACCTCAAGCATTTTTAACAAATCACGTTTAATACAAACAATTAGATTACATATGTTTATTGCAAAAAACATCTCTACATGAATGGAAAAATTCAGCCAAAACAGAGCATCAAACGTTACATTTAAACAAATAAGGAATGCCAAACAGTCTTGAAACGTCTTTCTTGCAGCCAAAACACACACACTTTATGTCCATCGTCATGACTAGCATCTCACCACAAACGAACTAGCACTCCTCTCTACGAGCATGTTGGCATTCATGAAACAATGGTTAAGAGAAAAACTATACATAAATCTGGAGACAACCTTGCAAATCCCATAGACAAGAAATGAAGACGACCACAAGGGACATATATGTCTTCTTTGAAGTTTTCATGAAGAAAGGTTATTTTAACATCCATATGTTCAAGCTCCAAATCAGCATGAACAACTAATGACAACATGATACAAATTGAGATATGCTTCACTACAAGTGAGAATACTTCTTGATAATCAATACCTTCTTCGTAAATCTTCATCTCAAAGCTTCAGACTGAGACATATATATGTCTTCTTCGAAGTTTTCATGAAGAAAGGCTGTTTTAACATCCATATGTTCAAGCTCCAAATCAGCATGAACAACTAATGACAACATGATATAAATTGAGATATGTTTCACTACAAGTGAAAATACTTCTTGATAATCAATACCTTCTCGTTGAGCATATCTTTTTGCTACTAATCTGGCCTTGTGCCTCTTAGCTCAACTCCCGGTATTCCTGGTTTCAATTTGAATATTCATTTACTCCCAATAATCTTTTGTCCTTCAAGTTAATTTGTCAACCACTATACACGTTTTGTTCTTTTCCAGCGACGTCATCTCTTCACCAACAGCTACCTTCCAAAGCTTCTTATCTTTACAACTCATGCCCTCATAATAATCTATGGGTTCTTCAGCCTCTAATAACTCCTCAGCTGCAGCAAGGGAGAATGCCACTTCAGACTCTTCTGTGAAGTTCAAGGGAGGAGTGCTATATGTATATCTTGCTGGTGGAACAATAGTCCTCCTCTGTATATCCCTTACGAGTTGGTAATGCGTCAAACCACCACTCAAATCTTTTGTATCAACTTCACTGTTATATTATGTTTCTGTTTTAGAGTCAAAACCAGCTTGAACATAATCAAGTTCTCCACCTGCTTCATAACCTTTTGAGTTAGCCGTTTCGGGCTCTCTATCTTCATGTGGTATTTATGTAATTACCTTAGCTTTACCATTCTCTAAGTTCTCCTTAGCTTCTTCTTCAGTGGACTCTTTGGTCGTTTCTATCCCCAATATGTTTTTATACATCACATATTTTTTTAAACAGAGCATTCCAACTTATGATACACTTCTTTTGATCCAATAGCCAGACTTTGTAGCATTTTACACCTGGTGGGTAACCTACAAATAGTCCCTTCAGCACCTTTGGTTTCAACTTTACTTGATCAACATGTACATGGACAATCAATCCAAACGTTCTTAGGTGTTTGTATCCAGTCTTCTTCTTGAGCCAAATTTCTTTAGGAATATTGTTGTCAATCACAGACGACGCTGTGCTATTGATCATGTAAGATGTTGTAGCTGTAGCTTCCGCCTAGAAGCTCTCATTCAAACCATATTGGTTTAACATGCATCGAACCTTCTCCATAATTGTTCGATTCATACACTCAACAACGCCATTCTGTTGTGGCATGTAACTACAAGTACGGTGCCTTTGAATTTCATTCTTCTTGCATAATGTATCGAACTCCATGTTACAAAACTCCATACCTTGTCCGTTCTGGACACTTAACCTTCTGATTCACTTGATTGTCAACCAATATCTTCCATTCACAGAAACTTGTGAAAGCTTCATCTTTTTTCTTCAAGAAATACAACCAGTCATCGATGATTGACAAGAAGTATTGCTTCTTTGACAAGGATGGATGTATGTTAGGAGACCCCCAAAGGTCGACGTGTACATACCCAAGCACTTTGTCTGTGTCATGCTTTCCAACTGAGAAGTTTACACGCTTGGTCTTTCCCATCACACAATCTTCGCAAAAATCCTGAGTAGTAATCTCCTTCTTCGTTAGTATATTTTTGCTAACTAAGATCTTCAGGTTTTTCTCACTAATGTGGCTTAATCTGTTGTGCTACAAATCAGTGATATCACCCTTAAGTTCTTAAATTTCTACTTGATGAACTTCGCTTGTCACAGTCTCACCTTCGAGGATATACAATACATTTATCAGATATCTTCTTAATCCCAGCCTTCCATTCTTGTGAAACGTGAGTTTACCATCTCTACCAATATGTTGGAACCCGAATTTGTCAAGTGTTCATGTGGAAATCAAGTTTCTTCTTATGTTTGGAGCATATCTGACGTTGTTCCACATGAAAATTGAGCCTCCGCAAGTAATATATGTAAAATTTTTAGCCTCCACCGTATGATTATCCCCAAGTAGAATCTGATTTCCATTTATCTTTGTAGAGGTATCAAACCAGTCTCTTCTGGACGTCATATGGTTTGTACACCATGAAGTAATAATCCAATTATTCTTTGAATTCAGATTAGAGAAATTCAATGTGTCATGATATTGAAGCTTCTTTGTGATAACACATGCTTCACCTTGCTCCTCATTTTCATACTTCTTCTTAAGAGTGAAACAATCCTTCTTGAGATGTCCCTCCTTCTTACAGTGCCAAAACACCACTTTTGATCTCAAATTTGATCTACTATGATTATTATTTTTAGAATCGTTTCTCCATTCAGACTTTCCTCTATCTTTCATAACTAAACCTTCTCCAGCTTCTTTACTAATCCAACCACTGTCTTTCAACTCTCTTTCCTTATCATGAGCTGCTGCAATCACAGCCTCCAGATTTATGGCGTCCTTTGCATATTTTAAAGTCTCCTTCAGCTGGTTATATTGATATGGAAAAGAACATAGAAGTAATATGGCTTGCACGTCATCTGTTACCATGACTCCAACACTATTCAAGTCAAAAACTAGCTTTAAGAAGTCATCAATGTTAAAACCAACAGATGTAACATCAGTCATATTAAAGTTATAGAACTTTTATTTCAGAAAAATTATGTTTGGCAGAGACTTAGACATATACATCCTCTCCAACAATGACCACATAGAACATGGTCACCAACGTTCAGAACAATCAGATTCATGGCTTTCTCTAATTTTTCTACTTTCGAGGGATCAATGTAAGCTGGTGTTGGAACATATGTATTCCCCTCCTTCGCTTCATCTTCATTATATTCAGACTTAGCCGGTTCTCGAAGTTGTTTCTCATCCATGAGAATTTCTTTCAAACACAAGTAACCAAGATGCGCGAGCATGCGAATCTTTCACAACATAAAATCGGCAAACCCATCAAACTGATCAACCTCTATCCATGTATTAGACATCCTAACATGATGCTCTGATACCACTTGTTGGAAGCTTAATAAACTTCAACATACGTTTCGGTTCGTTTTGTTTCGGTTCGTTTTGTTTCGGTTCGTTCGTTAATCGCTCTCTCTCTCTCTCTCTCTAACTTAACGTGGAAGTAACAAGCAAGTAAAGAGAAGAATATGACACATAGCAATTTGACCAGTTCAAGGCCTCAAGATGAGTTACTACTACGTCTGGACCAAAAAATTTCGGCAATCCATTATATGTTCAACTTCACCAATGAGCTTAGACACAATTAAATTTTAGCTCAGTGATACAAGGAGAAGAGAATACATAATAAAGTTGTTTTTCAAATCTAATCTGATTTTGAACTTATATAATGCTCATAAGCTAATTTCTAACTCTAATAGAATATATCTTTTTTCTTTATGTAATATGAATAATTACTAAGTCATAATATCTTTAGTTTTTGACCAATAATATTTAACACTAACTTATAAAATTAATAATTGAAATCAGTCCATGTCAAACAGGTTCGAAAAAGAGAATATCATAAAAAAAAAGAAAAAAAAGAAAAGAGCATAGCAGGAAGTAGGAACAGAGCATGACCTTTGGATCATCGGTCCGGTTGACTGAACATTGAATCCATTTAGTATAATCAAGTTAAATAATCATGAAATCTATTTCAATCTTATGGTATATCCTCTTACTGAGATCTTGCGTTATATCCTTTTACTGGGATCTTGCGTGATGTTGATATAATTGGATTGAGGAAAAACTCAGTTTAACTTTGCCATGTTTTTTATGGGTTGGTTTATATATATTAGGGGAAAACGCATAGAAAATTTTTTAAAATATATTTTTTTTAAAGTTTTCTCACTAACATTTTTAACTTTTAAAATTATATCATGAAAAACTTTAAAAAAAAAAAAAATTGACATATTGTACATGTAAAAATGATGATGTATCAGTTTTTATCAAAAAATAATTAATTATTAATAAAATAAATAAAATTCATAAAATTAAATAAATTTCGTAAAATTAAATAAAAATTTAAGAAATTAAATAAAAAATCATAAAAATCAAATACAAATTCAAAAATTAATTAAAATTTATAAAATTAAATAAGGATTCAAAATATTAGAGATCTGACTGAGTTAGGCCATTTAAAGAAGAATTCCACTTGGAGATTAATAGTTGATTAATGATAAAGTTTAAATAGAATTAACAGGTTTGTGTTTGATTTGATACCATCAAAAAAACATGGAACGAGATGTAGGTTATTGATACATATTGATTCTACTTTCTGAAATCCAAAATCAATGGACAATACTTAGGTAATACAGTTTTCAGGTTATAGTTAGCATCAATATAATATACCTAATTGTTCCACAAGCAATCCGGAAACTCTCGTTCATCAATATAGTTAGCATCAATATAAATATTATCTATATATTTATAAATATATAAATATATCTAATTGTTCCACAAGTAATTCGGAGGCTCTCGTTCATCACCTGCTTGCCTTCCCAGATACTCGTGTTTGGAGAGTCACTGAATTGTGTTATTTATGTGGAGAACCCGATGAAACACATGATCATTTGTTCTTCGCTCGTCCCTACTCCTTTTATTGTCTAGATTGATATAAACGGTTTAAAGTCGATTCTTCTTAAATTAGTATACTTCATAAGCATGCTTTTGGTTAAATTAATTGTCAGTTAAAGTTAAATTATTTAGTGGGGAGCTACTATAGATTTCACTAATGATTTTGTTGGCCCATGAAATTACCTTTTTGTGTTAAAAATGTACGGAAAGTGACTTTATAAGACAAAGTGTGTTTCATCATTTTCAGACCATGTACGTATTGAATATGATAAATATATTTAATGAACCTACAGATATCGCATCTATTCTTCCAGTTCAGTGGTGAGTAAACTCATGGGTCAGTGATTGCCCACCACAGTTCGAATAGCATGCATTGAAACGAGAGGGAGTATTTAATTACATAAGTGTATGTGTGCGTGTGTACGTATTACATTTAAGTATGTGATCTCAATAAAGGTATTGTTAAATACCTTTTTTAATTTCGAGTTATTAGATTCTACTTTTTTTTGTCAACTATTAGATTCTATCGTTTGTAAATGATTCTTCTTGGTTTATAAATTCTTGTGTCCAGTAGTGGACCTATGAATGTTTTTTTTTCTGAACACATAACTATGAATGTATATTATCTGTCAAAACAATGAACTTTGAAGGAAAAAATAAATAAAAATGTTACTAGTAAGGATTCAAATTGGTTTAATACGCCAAATGAATATTTAACCAAACACAGGTACTGAATTTTACAAAGTTCTGTAAGCAAAAAAAAAAATATATAGATCTAAGAGGTGTCTGGTGACATCTCATCTTTCTACATCGGTCTGCTACTGTTTGTGCCATAATTTTGGATTCTTACGTGTATCACGAGAAGATGAAGAAGATGAACTTCAAGCTGGACGACATAAGAGCATGATTATCCAAGGTTTTTTAAGGTGGGGTTCTTAGCGGAAGTTAAGAAACAGTTTCTTAACTTCCGCTAAGAACCCCACCTTAAGAAACCTCGGATAATCATGGTTTAACAGTCTACTTCCTTTATGATTATATATATCCAGAATAATACAACTACATGGTTTAACTAAAGCATATCCTAGATTCTAAGATATTAACGCGCTTCTGCAAAACGACACCGTTTGTTACAAAGGCAAGAGTAAATTGGACCTTTAAAAACCAAAGCTCCAGACAAACGAGGCATCATGAAATTAGCCCATGAACATTCTTCAATATTCATCAACAACTCTAATTCAATAGGACAAAAACAAAATGACAATAGCTTGTACGATCCGGTGTAGTGATCTCAAACTATTGAATCGCTTCTCCATCCTTGATGAAGAAGATGGTTGAGATGATGCCCCACCAGTGTCTAGGTAGGTTTTAACTTCACCAAATATATATATATATATATATAATATATATATATATTTGTGTGTGTGTTAAACAGTGGTGGAGGCAATAAATTTGTTTATATGGATCAGTTTAATAACAAATATATTTTATCATGGTCAACAAGCTAATTATCTCAAAACTTTATTTACAGAAAAGAGAGAATTTTTTTTCTCACATGGGTCATATGACCATCCTAGTTCTATGCTAACTCCGCCACTGCTTATAAACTCTTAGGCAGAAAAGTAATAAACAAAACTTTCATCTTCTTCCTAAAGCTCAAGCTTTAACTTTACTTTTATGGTATCAGAACCATGGACATCACTTCTTTGGATCTTATTACACCTCCTTCAATCAGTATAGTAAACTCTGTCACCGTCAAATTCACGGAGCATATAACTACATCTTATGCAAGAGGCAATTTGAAGCTTTCTTAAATGGACAACATTTTATTGGGTTCGCTAATGGAGTCATTGGTCAGCATGCGGCTGCTCTCAGTGTTCCACACATCAATGACACCTCAACCTCGGTTCAAACCCCAAACTTTCAGATCTGGTTTCAAACAGATCAAGTTATTCACTCGTGGCTTATTGGTTCTTTTTCTGAAAAGTACAAATTGTGGTTATTCATTGCACGACGTCTTCACAGATTTGGATGACACTAGTTAATCATTTTAATTGACCCTCCTTGGCTAGGCTGTTCGAGCTTCAGCGCAAGATTCAAACCCTTGTCGAACTAAAGAGACCCATGCCTGGCTATCTCAGAGAAATAAAAACTATAAGCGATCAACTTGCTTCAATTGGTAATCCTTTGACTGAGCGTATGAAAATATTTTCTGCTCTTCATGGATTAGGAAGAGAATATGAGTCTATTAAAACGAGTATTAAAGGTTCAATGGATCTCTATTCAAACTTTAGTTTTGATGATATTGCTTTAACAAGCTATCATGCAAGGCTTCAAAGCTATACTTCTAGTTAAGATATGACACCTCATAGGATAGCAAATATGGAAGATGGGGAATGAGGTTGGTTCTCTACGATAACAAAAGAGTACACATTACTCAAACGATCAGTGCTGCAATCTCAGAAAGAGAATTATAGTAGGAAGCCATGACATAGGTCAAAGAGAGCAACCCCGAAACTAATACCAGACCGATAACATTAATCCAAGATATAATCAACCCAGAAACATGGTATTATTTTTTGATAGATGCCTCATGGAAAAATCCTCTGCAAAAAGTAAGAATTGCGTGCAGTGGCGGACGCAGGTGCATGGGTATGGGGTCTTGTGCCCCCTACTCTTTTTTATTTTTGCTTAAATAACTTAAGTTTTTTCACTTAACTATTTTACAACTATGGAAAAAAATCAAAAGGTGCCCTCAATCTAGTTTAATTTTTGTTGTTTTTAGCATTGTGCCCCCGACGAAAAATGTTTCTAGATCCGCCCCTGATTGCGTGGTGTCTATGTAGCAAAGAGGACACTCAAATTATGCAAAACCGATCTTCAGTTTTACCAATTAATAGACCTTTGGAAGCAGAGGCAATTTCCCTACTAATGATAGTTCAACAAATGATAATTATGATACGTTTGTCTTACAGTGGAGTCTCCTTTATTGGAGATTGTAAGACAATCTACGATCTTCTCAATCTTTATCAAGTAAATGAAGATGGAACGGTAACAAATGGTAATGATGCAGTCATAATTTTGCATGATGTTCGTAAAAGATCCTTCCTCAAACATGCAGACAGGATAGCAAAACAAGTAAGAGAAACAGATGACGACAGTTGTGTAATATCTTGTATCACAGTATGTATAAGACTTTGTAAATGTTTCATAAATAATAATGAAAATGCGTTGACAAAAAAAAGCTTTTTTTAATAATATAAATTATATAATTCAAAATATATATGTGCAAGGAACATCTTTGGTCGCAGCTATCGTCTCGTTTGGTGGTGAGCTGATTCACGGGTCAGTGAATAACCACCACGGTTCGAATAGCATGCATCGAACGTGAAACTGATCTATCACATATACATACATATGTGACATCAATCAAGGTATTCTTAAATACCTTTTATATTTATCTTTTAGCTGTGAAAGTTGCAAATAGAATATTTTTTATTTTTGATTTTACAAGAAGTTAAAATACATAGAAAATGTAAAAAGGAAAGTATGTATTATTATTGCACACACCAAAGTTAAACAAAGGATGTAGCAGGAAAAAAGTCCTCAAACCACAACTCATTTTATTTGATTATTCTCAAGTAAAAGCCAGATTAGTGCAACGGATCAATGACTTGACCAATAAACAGAATCACTCCTGTTATGTTCTCCATGACCACCAACAGAAACGGATGGTCCGCCACAAAATCTATAATCTCTTCCTCCATAGCCAAACCCCTTAGCTTTATAACTCCAGCTGATGCAGCTGCAGCTTCTGTTCCTTCTTCATTCACTTCGATACACGCTTTATGGAAAATGCTTGATACCTTTAGATTCTTCCCCATCTCAGGTGATTCAACCATCTCAGTCAGACCGTCTTCACCAGAGAACGGTGAAGTCAGTCCCAACCCTTTCAAAACATCTGAAGCTTCGAACCCGAAAGAGAATTTAAACTTGGGAATCTTGAACTCGCCGACCTTAACCTGTCTGCGTGGAATGTGGCTATCCAAGAACCCAGGAGTAGAAACTATCTTATCGAGAAGATCAGACAAACCGTTGTTTGCATCTGGAAGATACAAGTACATTGAGAACTGTCTCTTATCCTCTCCTTGCAAGTAAGGAAGTCCCAACACTTTGAAACCTTCGTAGGCACTCACGTACTGTTTCTTCTTGCTGGTCATAAAAGGAGCAGTCACTTTTGTACTACCGTCAAGTAGGTGAAAGTCTCCGTCTTTTGTCAGCGATTCGTCGAACTTCTCGTTCCATGTTCCCTTGAAGTACAAAGCATTTGCAAATATCAGTTTGGTCATACTGTCTGCTGATCCTTCTGGTAGAACCTCGGTGATGAGACCATTTGTCTCCTTTTCAGCCCATGAATTCACTTCAGCAATCACTTCCACAGCCTTCATCAAACATAAAATCAATCACAACCAAACCAAAAGATGCACAAGACTCCCTCAAGAATCAATGAACATATACAAATCCTCAGGGTCAAAACTAAGAACACAACACATCAAAGGTTTGGTCTTTATAAGTTTCTTACACCCAACAAGAATCTCAAATCAAGAAAATATTGACTTTTTTTAAAAAAACGAAGAAAAAAAAAATCACACCTTTGTCTGAAAATCTGCTTGATTAGAAGCAGCTTTGTAAGAACCATCCAAGAGCTGCTTGAAGGAAGGTTTGAAAGACAGAGACTTATCGATCCAGACGCCATTAGCCGCCGAGAGTTTAGGGCCGCCGTTAGCGCTGCCGTCGGCGAGGACGGCGGAGACGATATCGGAGGAGAACGAGTTGAGCTGATCGATGGAAGGGAAGTTGAGGAAAGAGAGGATCTGGTCTTTGGTTGCGCCGGCGGATCCAGCGGCGATTATACCGAGGACGACGTTGATCGACGCCGGAGAGAAGATGACGTTGGAAGAGACGGTGGAGATTACGTGCTTGGCGAGGCTCAAGGAGACGTGGTTTTGCAGTGAGATTGATTCGCGCACGTCCATTTTCGCAGGAGGTGACTGCTCGATCAGCTTACTAGCAAGGAAATTAGAAAGACAACTAAGATATTTATTTTGATAATTTAGGAAACAAGACCATATATTATATAATAAATATATATAAAAGTGTTGACATGTCTCCATGTCGGTAAAAGATATGTGAAAACAGAATTTTCACGCACCGCACGCGTCGAAGCGCCAAGCAAAGAAGATGACACATGAGTGAACAGTTGACAAAGGTATTTTGAATTTAAAGTTATATGAAGAAAGTTTGATGTGAATCAGTGCTTTGCTTATTGTTGTGTTTACCTCTCGGTTCAAGCAATGATTAAACAATAGTGTTCCTTTTTCTTGAGTTCCATCAGAATTGGTTAAGTCTGTGATTAAAAAAAGACCAAACTGCTTTTAAAAAAAATTATTATTATTATTTGAAATGGTTTTTTATAGTGGAAAGATCAATGAGTCGGTCGACTTATTTATAAAAAAAATTGTATTTTCAGATTCGACATACTATCTATCCCCAATAAAAGTTGTCAGGTCGGTGATTTTGTTTTAGTTTATCATTTTACATAAAGTAAAAATCATAAAAAGTAAAGTTTTTGGCTTGGTGCAGTTAAATAATACGATTCCGTCAACACAACTTTTGTGTAAAAGAGGTTGAGTACATCTGTAGTTAGAGTAGTGATTTATTGTTTCTTTTACCTAAAAATCATTCCATGTTTCGACGTTGTCAACACAACTGACCTGTTGTTATGCATATGACATCTAAAGAGTCTAGCGCAAAGGTGAAGATGCAAAGATGATCTCAAGAACAGCTTATCCAGTTGAAAATACAACAAAATCTGTTACAACGAATATGTAGATAAAATGATCGAGATGTAGTAGAAGTGTAGAACTAATGACTTTGTAACTAGATCTAGAACTGAGCTGGAATCAATGTAAAGATTACTTGAAGAGTAAGTAGCCAAAGATTCATTCTAGAGAACAAAGATCTCGTCCCATAATTTTTTTCTAAGACTTAGAAAAGTTTTTAAAACATTCAATTTTGTAGAGATTTAGAAATCTCTTGAGAGGTTAATGTTAGCAAAATTACTATTCGATACAAGTAGGAGTGTCAAAATAGATGAACTAATCCAAATGAAATCATATCCAAATAGTTTTAACTTTCTGTAAGTCATAGATTAAATCAATCTATTTGATTAATAAATTGAGTCAATCCATAATTCATTTAGGTTAATGAATTAATGGTCTTATTGGTTAACTCACAAATAATAATTTTATAGTTTAATGGTTATTAAGTAAAATTATTATTTTAAGGACTTAAAATAAATATATTGTTTTGAGGGTTGAAAGTAAAAATATTATTTAGACTTAAAAATAAATACAGTTAGTGAAAACACAATTTTCTTATTTAGAGGAAAAGAATAATTTTGTGAATTTAGTGAAAAATTGTATTTAATAGTTCAGCAGAAAATTTTTTTTACGGTATTAACCAAAAACACAATATTCCAGTTTTAACAAAAAATACGATTTTACAGTTTTGACGGGAAAATACGATTTATAGTTTTATCAAGAAAACAAGATTTTATGATTTTGTTGGAAAAAACACGATCTTATAGTTTTAGCGGAAACACACAATTTTACCGTTTTGACAGGAAAATAATTTAACAGTATTGACGGAAAAAATTTAGCGGTTTTGGTAAGAATACACGATTTATAGTTTTGGCAGAAAACACCATTTTATCATTTGAGCTGGAAAACAAAATTTACAGTTTTGACGGAAAAACATGATCTAACGGTTTTGGCGGAAAAACTCAATTTTTGGTTTTAGTGGGAATACACAACTTTTTTGTTTTGGCGAAAAATATGATTTTGCGATTTTGATTAAAAACTAAATTTTATGGTTTTGGCAAAAAATAAGATTTCATGGTTTGGTGAGAAAATAAGATTTTACAGTTTTGATGGGAAAATATGATTTTGCGTTTTAGCGGGAAAATAATATTTTACGGTTTTAATGGAAAAACAATATTCATAGTTTTCGTGAAAAACACGATTTTATGGTTTTGGCAGAGATTTTTAAGGTTTTGGACCTGAGCGCAGTCTAGTTCAAGCAATAAAATACATCCAGATGAAAAACCAATGGGAATAATCCCAATCTAACATATCGGTCTCAATGATTCATGGATCCCTTCGATTCACCCTAGCCTAACTGTAGGATTACTCAGACATGAAATGAAGAACACAAAAAATAACAGAATGATTCATTGAATAGAAATATAGAATGAAATCGGGTTCAAAAAAAGCTTCTCTATCAAGAGTCTAGATTTCTTCTTCCTAGAGCTTACAATCTTCAAAAGCAAAAGCCAATCCAAATGTAAAATGTAACGTCCTCATAAAACTACTCAGAAACTGTAACAAATAAGGTTCAACACGTTTTTTTCGAAATCCCTAAACAAAACCGGTTCAAACTTGAATAAAACCGAAAAATCTGGTTTTCTTGCGCGCAGACCGGCTTCGATCGACCAGGGGGTCGATCGATGCAAGAGGGGATCAATCGATCTAGATGATAAAGATCGACTCACTTCTTTTCTCGGTCGTTCAAAATATGTTCTGCAAATCCGTGCAAAATGGATCGACCGGGAGATCGATCGATCCAGGAGGGGATCGATCGATCCATGTTATGCGGATTGACTTGCTTTTTACTCGGTCGATCGAAATATGTTCTGCAAATCCGTGCAAAATGGATCGACCCGGGATCGATCGATCCAGGTGGGGATCGATCGATCTTGACCTTGACTCAGCATTTCTTCTCTTTTCTTTGCTCATTGTACTCAAAACTCCATCCTAAGGCATCATGACCTGAAAATACTCGATAAACAACATAAAGACTCGATAAACAACAAAAAAACTCGAAAAATGATTGAAAACATGAGTTAAAATACGCTAAAAACGGAACACATCAACTCTCCCAGACTTAGTCTTTTTGCTTGTCCTCAAGCAAATTACCATCATTCGAGAAAGAGGTTTGAAAACGTGAGAACTCACATATCCTTTAGAACATTGCGTTACCATTGTCAGTTGCAAGCCACATCTAATCGCACCAACCTAAGAATGTACTCCATGTACTCGATCTCAGCTTAGCAACCCAACCGTTTTCAGCCCACAACTCATGAGAGTTTTCCAAATTCACCATCACCGACCTCATTTTAGAACTGAACGTGCAGTCTCATCGAGGGAATATTGATCATAGGACACATGGATTCTTACTTATTCAAGTTCTTGATCACACATAAAGTTTCTTTCCTTTCTCTTTTTTCGCTTCACTCAGTCAATTTCTCCCTACCTTGTAGGATATCATTTTATTTCTTTTATTAACTGAGTTTATTGGACAGGCTTCCATGAGACACAAGCACTAATGGTGGTTGCCACTAAGCACCTGGTTCACTTCTTTTTGACCTTTATCCTTCTCTTTTTTTTTTGTTACTCTCTTTTTTCTTTTTTTTGAAGGGAAAAGAAAGAGAAATTATACTCATAAAAACTAGTCTTTTCAGACTTGAATGAGGAGTCCGATCCATATGTATGCCAAGTCCCAAGATAAGGGAAATCAAGTATATTAGGTGGGAGGTCAGCTTTGGATCTTTCAAACACCCAAGCGAGTATGGATGATAATGGCAGATCGATCCACTTTGGAGTTTTCCACGTGGTACAGTCTGCAGTCATTAGCTGAAAGAATGGTCACTAAAACATTAGATAGACATCATTTTCAAGAAAAGTTTATAGTTCCCAACTTTTTTTTTATGACTCAATAAAACAAACTGATTTGAAATAAACTGACTCAACAGAAATTGTAAAACAAACTGACTCAAAAAAAAACACAAAAGAAACACAAGAAAACGTTAGTCCTAGAATGTACTCTCCCCCAGACTTACTTCACACCGTCTCGGAGTGAAAAATAAATCCAAAAGAGAATAAGACAAATGCAAAAGTACATAAAAAATGAAAATGATATAATACAATGGATAGAGAGATGATACTGATCACGCATGGTCGTCGGGACTGCTGCTCCTGCTATGTCATAGTCCGCGCCTGCACCTAAGAAGGCGTGCGTCGGGGTCTGAATCGGCTGCATCATCGTCGTCCAAGTTGTCGGTATCTCTGTGTCCAGCAACATCAGGTATGCCTCCAATGTCATCAACAGGCTCGGAAGGCTTGGAAGTCTGCGGAGCGCGGCAACAAGAAGGAGGAGGTGGGAAACGGATCTTCGCGAGTGCTCCCCATATGGTCTGCATCATTGTCTACATCTTGACCATAGTGTCGGCAGTCCAAGCAAACTGCTTCTGCTGAGTACCCTCCAATGGTGGTGCTCCATAATCAAACTGACCGATGTATGGAGGTAATAAGTACTCCCCGGAGGGGTCTGGAGTATGGTCGACTGGGATGTCGGAAATGGTATCGTCCTCACCTTGCATTTGAGCAGACGAAAAAAAGAGCCTCGGCGACGTTTGGGAGCTGGTGTAAGAGGTGTGTAGAGAAACTCAGCCAGAGGCCTGAAGCGCATGTTCTCCACAGACGTCAGAGATGTAATGGAAGGCTGTGGAAGCTTGCAGAGAAGGACCTCACCGTCAGGAAGGATAAACCGGTAGACCTTACCAAGGGAGAGAGTCTTGGTGTTGGTGAGGAATTGGGCATCAAACCTGCTAATAACATCCAAACAAGGAGTCCTCGAAAGGTCGATGTCATGATACTTGAAGATTCGGATGAGAAGACCGTCAATGGACTCCTCTAAAGGCTTCTTGTGAGGACCACGCAGGCCTCTGAACTTCCTAGCGAATAGCATCTCAGCAAACAATGCTCCCATGTTAACTGAAAGTTTTGCGGGGGGTTGCTCTCCAAAGTCATAAACTGGCCTGAGAGCTAAAGGAAGCCCATAATGAATAAGTTGTGCTTCATCTCCTGTAAGTGATTATGCTTCCTCCTTTCCTAGCAAAATATGACCCAAATACTTGACGACCACTCGTAGAACTGGATTCCTAACAATAACAAGCTTGGCTTCTCGGACGTAGTTCGTTTTGGTAATCTCACTCCAGAACAAACAAACCTGAGGAAAGTTGGGTAGAGAGCACGCCTCATGTTTGGTCTTGAATCCAAACAATGTACACAAATAATGTATAGTCATCTCATAAAGCACTCCATGGATGAGGAATGTAAGCTTGCCTTCACTAGCAACCTTATTTGTCTCTGACTTATAGTGCAGCTCGATTGAGGAAAGAAACTTTATAACCAGCTCCGGATAAATGGGATCATGATCATAACCAAGAGTTTCAAGCCCCATGTTCTTCCACATCTTCTTGACATCCCGCACTATTCTCAACTCATTTGTAGTGTAATCATAAATGAACTTGGTTGGGTTTAGTATCATCCTCAGCAGACCATTGTAGAGGAGGTTATGGTAACTACTCCATCCAGCACTGTAATCACAGTTAGCGTAGGGAGAGAAATTCTTCAGAATTGTCTTGCTAGTGATGTCCTCTCCTTTGTTTTTTGGAACCTTAGGAAATGGTGTCAACACCTCCCGTGGCCATGGGGATGCTGTCTGAATCTCCTCGCTATCCGGTTGGACTGAGCTAGATGCACATGTTGTGTCCACATCTTGAGTGTCTTGTTGTGCTACTGACTTCTGTTTCGGATTCTTCATGGACGTCTTACCCATTTTCTGCAAGTAAACACAATACCAGAAATAATTTTTCAAAATTATGACAAATTAACTCTTAAAACTCGTCTCCAACTCCTATTTTTTTTTCGAAATTAGATTCCTCCTTTTTTTTTATGAAAAACAAAACTCAAATTCCTAAAACTAAACTAAAACTATGAATTCAAGCATGGGTTATGTCTGAAATCATCCCTAATCAACATCCTAGCACACGATTCAAGCCAAACAACCCTAAAAACTCAAAATTTTCACCTTTGCACCTTATATTTTCGAACTCAAAAATGGGTTTTGAGTTCCATACCTTTGCAAATCGAAGGAGATAGTGACAGATTCAGAATGAGCTCGCAAAATCGTATAGATTAGACCCAAGAATCGTCAAAAATGGAGTAAAATTGAAGAAGTTAGGAATTGGGGATTTTGAAACCCTTTTCTCTCTATAAAATCGATTTTGAAGGGGAGATATGAAGGTTTTCGATCCCAAAATTGAGTTAATATGCTCTGAAATTGTGTTTGTTCGGTTCAAATCAAGTGTAAGTAAACCGGAGAAAACTGGAAAAAATCGATTTGGTACTTACCTGGGACGGGATCCATCGAACGCCAAGGAGGATCGATCGATCCGTTGTGGATCGATCCGTGCTTGATCGATTGGCCTTTGACTCGGTCGATCAAAAACACTTCCGCAATTTTATGGGTTTCGACGCTTCCTGGATTGACCGAGGCGGATCAACCGGACAGTTAAGGCGATCAATCGATCTCTTCAGATCGATCAAGGGATCGAGTTTGATGTTGGTCCAGTCGATCAATTTTTCATCCGCAAAAGTTATTGCCTTTGGATCCATCAGCAGATCGACCAGCCAAGTCTAGATCGATCGATCCACTTGTCGGACATGCCTAAATTCTTTTTTTTTATATACCTACAAAACTAAAAACAAAACCAAAGTTCATATTGAAAGAGAAAATATAAAGAGAGTATGTACACATACCAGTGGGTTGCCTCCCACCAAGCGCTTGTTTAACGTCATTAGCTCGACTTTGGCACCCTCTATGCTAGAGGTGGTTCATCAATAGAGATAACTTCTCCCTTAGAGATCTCTGAATAGGCTAGATATGGTTTCAGGCGTTGACCATTAACCACAAATTCACCACCATCATGATTCCACAACACAATTGCACCATAAAGCTTCACTTCTTTGATCGTGAATGGACCAGACCATCAAGACCTAAGCTTTCCAGGGAACAACTTCAGACGAGAGTTGAAAAGTAGAACTTGATCATTGGCAGTGAAAGTTCTTGGAATGATCTTTCTGTCATGATAAGCCTTAGTGCGCTCCTTGTAGATCTTTGAGTTTTCAAAAGCCAAATTTTGAAACTCATCTAGCTCATTGAGTTTAATCATCATTCTCTCAGCTGCAGATTTCATGTCAAAGTTCATTTGCTTGACTGTCCAAGCTTCTTTGTACTCTAACTCCACTGGAAGATGACATGGTTTTCCATAAACCATATGAAATGGGGTTGTGCCAATAGGAGTCTTATAGGCGGTTATGTATGCCCACAAAGCATCATCTAGCTTGGTTGATCAATCCTTTCGAGTTGTTCCAACTGTTTTGTGCAGGATGTTCTTGATCTCTCTGTTAGAAATCTCAACTTGTCCATTTGTCTGAGGATGGTATGCAGTTGTCACCTTGTGTCTTAGACCATTTTCTTAAGAAGATTCTCAAACACCTTGTTAATAAAGTGTGTTCCTTCATCACTAATCACCACCCTTAGCACTCTAAATCTTGGAAAAATGATAGACTTGAACATCTTCAAAACCACTTTAGCATCATTGTAGGACTTGATATTGCCTTTACCCATTTAGAGACATAGTCTACTGCGACGAGAATGAACTGATTGTTGTGGGAGGATGGAAATGGACCCATAAAATCGATGCCCATACTTCAAACACCTCAACTTCCAAGATAAAGTTCTGAGGCATCTCATTTCTCTTGATGATATTTCCTTGTCTCTGACATGCATCACACTTAGAAACAAAGGAATGTGCATCCTTGAACATTTTAGGCCACCAATAACCAGCATGTAGAATCTTCAAAACAGTCTTGCTCGTAGCAAAGTGTCCAGCGTAGTTGGAACCATGAGAGTGGAATAGGATGCCTGGAATCTCTTCTTCAGTGACACACCTTCTGAAAACATTGTCAGCACAATGCTTATACAAAAATGGCTCATCCCAGAAGTAGCGTCTGACATCTTTTAAAAATTTCTTCTTGTCATTTCCAATAAACTTAAAGGGCTCTTGATCTGCAGCTAGGTAGTTGGCGATTTCTGAAAATCAAGGCACCTTTGGAATGCTTGCGTCTTTTACTGGCACATAACCATCATTGTACTGGATACTTACTGCATAAACAGTTTCTACTGGAAGAGTATCAGCTAGAGCTAACTCTTCTTCCACCTTCAGTCTAGACAGATGATCTGCAACTCTATTTTCAATCTTTTTTTTGTCTTTGATCACAAGGTCAAACTCCTGCAGTAAGAGAATCCATCGCAACAACCTCGGTTTTGCATCCTTCTTTAAGAGCAGATATCTCAATGCAGCATGATCGGTGTGGACTGTGATCTTGGATCCAATAAGATAGGATCTTAACTTTTCAAAAGCATATACAATGGCCAACAACTCCTTGTCAGTAGTGGCATAGTTGCATTGTACATCATCGAGTGTCCTGCTTGCGTAGTAAATGACATGAAACTTCTTTTCTTTCCTCTTCCCCAAGACAACTCTCACAGCGTAATCACTGGCATCACACATCACCTCGAAAGTCAATTCCCGGTCTGATGGTTGGACAATTGGTGCACTAACTAGTGCTCCCTTGATGGTATGAAAAGCTTCCAAGCACTCGCTGTTGAAGTAAAACTTAGTTTCCTTGCAAAGAAGACGAGTCAAAGGCCTTGCAATCTTGGAGAAGTCCTGAATGAACCTCCTGTAGAATCCCGCATGACCCATAAAACTTTTGATCCCTTTTACTGAATCAGGTGGTTGTATACTCGTCATCACCTCGATCTTAGCCTTGTCAACTTCAATGCCCTTGTCTGAAATCTTGTGCCCAAGAACGATGCCATCTCTGACCATGAAGTGGTACTTCTCCCAGTTCAAAACTAGATCCTTTTTCTCGCACCGCCTAAGTACCATGCACATATTAGAAAGACAAACAGAAAACGAAGATCCATAGACAGAGAAATCGTCCATGAATACTTCTATTATATCCTTAATCATGTCAGTTAAAATATACATCATACACCTCTAGAACGTGTCTGGTGCATCGCACAAACCGAATGGCATTCTACGATAAGCAAATGTGCCATAAGGACATGTGAATGTGGTTTTCTCATGATCATCTGGATGAATCGGTATCTGAAAAACTCCTGAATAACCATCTAAAAAGCAGTAGTATGAATGGTTAGTCAATCTTTCAAGCATCTGATCAATAAATGGCAACAAGAAATGATATTTCCTAGTTGCAGCATTCAGCTTTCTATAGTCTATGCACATTCAATGACTAGTGACAGTTCTAGTGGGAATCAACTCGTTGTTATTATTTTTGATTAATGTTACCCTACCCTTCTTAGGTACAATATGCACGGGAATAACCCAATTACTATCAGAGATAACATAAATTATTCCAGCTTCTAGAAGTTTCATTATCTCCTTCTTAACAACATCTTTTAGATTCAGGTTTAACGTCCTCTGATGTTCTATAGAATTCCTTGATTCATCTTCTAGATATATCATATGCATACAAAGGTCAGATGAGATACCAAGAATATCATCTAGCGAGTAGCCTATTGCTCTACAAAACTTCTTTAACTCACACAAAAGTTTAGCAGTTTCAACGTTGTTTAGCTCAGCATTGATGATCACAGGATAAGTAGAGTTAGGACCCAGAAATGCGTACCTTAGCCCTGCTGGAAGTGTTTTGAGTTCCACCTTTGGAGCTTTCAGTTCACTCCATGGGTTGAGATGATCCGCAGTAGCTTTTGGTGTAGGTAATTTCCCTTCATCAAGGCTCAGAAAAGCTATCATGTGTGCCATTTGCACCCTAAAATTCAACACATTAGTAAACCCGGTTGTATCCTCATTCAAGTACCCATGCTCACTCTCAGCTATAGTAAGAGCAATTTCCAGAGGATCATCTCTCAGTAGCTCCTCAGTCATTTCCTCATCTTTATCATCTTCTGAAGCATGATCAATGGAAAAATTATGACCATCCAGTGTAGGTCTTTTCAGCATCTTATCCACTTCAAACTTCATGATTATGTCTCCCAGATGGAGATCTATCTTGCCTCTCTTCACATCAATGATAGCTCCTGTTATAGATAAGAATGGACAATCCAAATTGAGAGGATCTTTAGGCTCTTGATCCAGTTCTAACACTACAAAATCTACAGGAATCTTGTAGTTTCCAATCACTACGTCGATGTCTAAAATAACTCCAACTGGATGTCTCACTAAGCGATCTGCAAAAACTAGATGGATCTTTGTGGGTTTAAAGTTGGTGAAATCAAGCCTTTTAGCCATAGTGTATGGCATCAAGTTCACACTTGATCCCAAATCGCAGAGAGACCTCCTGAAGATAGCACCTTCAATCTCACATGACAATACAAAGATCCCTGGATCTTCTATCTTCTCTGGAACTCTGTTCTGAAGTAGTGTGCTACATCTCTTGGAGATAGACATAACACTCTCTTTAGGAGAAGCCTTGTTTGTCACCAAACTCTTCATATACCTCTTCAAAGCAGGCATCATCTCAACAACATCCTCAAATGAGAGTTTCACAGTCAATTCGCTCACCATTTCTTTACACTTATCTTCCTCCAAATCTCTGCGAGACTTTTTTTGTTTCACTGGATATGGCAGATTTGGTGTGTACACTCAAATTGGAGGAGGTGTGTCTACAACAACTTTCACAGTCTCCTTCTCAACATTAGCTTCAACTGGTTCAGCAACCTCCACAGTTTCTGGTTCAGCAACTTACATAGTTTCTGATTCAGCACTCACCACTATTGGTTCTTTAGTCTCCACAGTTCTCCTTTCATTATGAGGCAGCTCTTTACCACTCCTAAGGGTGATAGCATTAACAAACTTATTCCTGGGATTTTGTTCATTTTTTCCAGGAAGAACTCCAGTAGGTCTTTTGACAGCCTCTACGGTTTGAGCCACTTGAGTGTCAAGCTTCTTCACATAAGCTGAAAGAAATTCCCATTTGTTGTTCAGATTCTGGTACATAATGTCGACCTTAACGTTGATGTTGTCAACCTTGATGTTTATCTCAGAGGCAGTCTTTTGTTGGTTGATCATCAGTTGTTGCATCATCAGCTCAAGTTTAGACTCTTGAGCAGCTGAGATTGAGTTTGCAGCATTTGATGTGTTCTTGGGTTGGTAGAAGTTCTGTTGTTGTTTCTGCTGGTATCCTCCCTGATTGTAGTTGGAGTTCTAATTCTGATATCGCTTCTGTCCTGAGTTCTGTCCACTTTGTTGGTTCTGGTACCCTTGTTGATGGTAGTTCTGGTGTACCTACCCTCTATTTTGCCCATTCACATAGTTGACTTCAGCTTGTTGGTCTTCAAGCTCCTTATCAGAGAAAACATGCTGAAATGCTCCCTCTCCACTGTCCTCAACAGAGCTGACTATCTTCTGATCTCTTTGCATAAGCATGTCAATCTTTGCACTCATCTCCTCAAACTTCTTAGTGTATACACTGCTAACCTTCCTTGATCTATTATACTCCTCACACTGATTGATGGAGCTAGCAGCTAAGTTCTCGATCAAAGTGTAAGCTTCTTCTTGAGTTTTTGTCATGAAATCCCCATTGCTGATTGCATTGAGGGAGTTCTTGACAGTCCAGTTCACTCCATCGTAGAAGATGTTGAGGATGTGCTCATTCGAGTACCCATGATGTGGGAACTCTCTCAGATACTCTCTAAACATCTCCATGCTTCATTCAGTGGTTCATAAGCATTCTCCTGGAAATTTATGATCTTACTCCTCAGGTTAGCTGTCTTGGATTTGGTGTAGAAACTGTCCAAGAACAAAGCTCTACATTTATCCCTATTAGTAATAGATTCTGCAGGTTGAGACTTCAGCCATCTCAAAGCTTTATCTCCCAGAAAAAATGCAAACAGTTTGCATCGAAGGTAATCAGCAGGGACCCCATTAGATCTTATTGTGCTACAGATTTCCTCAAGGTTCTCAATATGATCCATATGACTCTCAGAAGGCAGACCATGGAACATGTGTTGCTTGACCAAAGCTATGATTCTGAGGTTTGATCTCATAATCTTGCTTGTTGATAGGAGGAGGCTGAATCGCAGACCGGTTCTGATAGAAAGCATGTGGAGTATCAATAGCTCCAATAGGACGAAGCTGAGGTATCCTTTGCTCTTGAGCAGGGTGGCGCGGTGGAATAACACCACCAGCATTGCCAGCAAGATTGTTAACTTCATTCTCATTATCCATGTGGATATTTTGGTTATCTCCAAATCCTTCTGGCAGATCTTGTTGACCAGCCATGTCTCTTCTTCTAATTCTGTTGTTCTCTCTTTCGATTCTTGCTAGTTCTTCGTTAGAGACAATCACAAGATTCGCAGAACGTTGGCTTCTTGTGCTCATACACCTAAAACACACACAAGAAAGATAAGAAAGAACGTATTAGTAACAGCAAAAATAAAATTCTAGACTAGACTTTAGTCCTAGATTCAAAGGTAACACTATTGGTCTCCGAAAATGGTGCCAAAACTTGATGTACTCAGGTTTTAACTAATAAAACCAACCGTAAGTGCGCGGTAGTATATAGGGATCAAATTACTCAGAGACCAAGGTTACACTAAAAACCTTCGAGAGAAAAGTCAAGTTAGAACGACAAGAGTTTGTTTTGGTAGTTTCAATTTCAGAAATGTCGTAAAGAGAATGTAAATGAAGTTTCACAGATGAATAAAAGAGCTAGGCCATGAGTATTCTCAGGAAAACATAAATCAAGATATGAATGATACACAATGAATTTAGATTTAAACCGTTCTCGAACTCAAACAACAAGCATAGTTTAGTTAACTTTCGGTAAACTAAACCCTATGAATTAGAAATCTAAAGATCAACTTCTGTTTTATCTAGAATTCTAAACATGCAATTTAACAAGTTTAATTTGTTCACAAGTTTTCTAACAACGACTTCCGCCGGTTATGAACACTTGCTTATCTAGATTCGTTTCAGGAGTTTAAACAATCATTTTCGGTGAGTTTAAACAACCTAGAGATCATGAACTAGGTGCACAGTCCAATTTAAGCAATAAGATACATCTAGATGAAGAACCAATGGGATTAACCCCTATCTAACATATCGTCTCAATGATTCATGGATCCCTTCGATTAACCCTAGCCTAACTGTAGGATTACTCAGACATGAAATGAAGAACACAAAAAATAACAGAATGACTCATTGAATAGAAATGTAAAATGAAATAGGGTTCAGAAAAAGCCTCTCTATTAAGAGTATAGATTTCTTCTCCGTAGAGCTTACAATCTTCAAAAGCAAAAGCCAATCCAAATGTAAAATGTAACGTCCTCAGAAAACTACTCAGAAACTGCAACAAATGGGGTTCAACACGTTTTTCTCGAAATCCCTAAACAAAACCGGTTCAAACTTGAATAAAACCGAAAAATCTGGTTTTCTTGCGCGCAGACCAACTTGGATCGACCAGAGGATCGATCGATCTGGATGATGAAGATCGACTCACTTCTTTTTTTGGTCGATCGAAATATGTTCTGCAAATCCGTGCAAAACGGATCGACCGGGAGATCGATCGATCAAGGAGGCGATCGATCGATCCATGTTATGCGGATTGACTTGCTTCTTACTCGGTCAATCAAAATATGTCCCGTAAACCCGTGTAAAACGGATCGACCCAGGATCGATCGATCCAGGTGGGGATCGATCAATCATGACCTTGACTCAGCATTTCTTCTTTTTTTTTTGCTCCTTGTGCTCAAAACTCCATCCTAAGACATCCTGACCTGAAAAGACTCGATAAACAACAAAAAGATTCGATAAACAACAAAAAGACTCGAAAAACGATTGAAAATATGAGTTAAAATACACTAAAATTGCAACACATCAAATATCATATGCGAACTTCGGTGCATAATAGACCTTGTGGAAGGTATGCATAATAAAACTATCTCCAACGCACTTTAAATGGTTAACTATGAACTTGGTGGGAGTTTCTATTCATGCTTTAATATTTCACTATTTATGAGAAATAATTGTTACATATAACTTTTTTTTATTCTTTTCATTTTAAAGAATCATATAACAAAACACTCCTTATGAAAACTGGTAAAAAAAAATAATAATAGCTATTTTCTTTCATATTTTTTTTTTATTTTTTTTCAATTTAGTTTTTTCTTCTTCATTTCTATTAGGTATGAACATTCGGGTATCCATTCGAGTACGGATCAGTTCTTTTATGTATCAAATTTTTTGGGTTTTGAAATTAGGTCTCATTCGCGTATTACAAATTTCTAGATTGGATTCGAGTCGGGTCCTCCTCGGTCCAGATGAGTTCGGTTCTATTGTATAAAAACCTAAAAAATAACCAAAATATCTAAAACGGGTTCAGATATTTGTACCCAAAGTAATCTTAGTACCTGGTTCGTTCTAATTTTTTTTTATCCGTATTACCCAAATTTATCCAAAATAACGAAAATACCCATTAGAAACATTTTTGTTTGAGTATTTTTATCCAAACTATCATATTTTATCTGAAAATACTTAAAGTATCGAAATAACTACTATATTTAACCTAAAATTATAATTTAAGTATTAAAATAATTATAAGTATAATTTCAACTAATATTTTGTATATATATTTACATTTTAGATATTTTCAGATACTCATTCGGTTCTTAGTTCAGATCGGATTCGGAATCAGTTCTTTAGATATAGTAATTTAGGATCTATTCGAAGATTTATACCAGATCCAATTGAATTCAGGACCCTAATTTTCGTATCGGTTCCAGATCGATTCTTCAGGTCTTAATATTTTGCCCAAGCCTAATTCCTGTTATTATTTTCATGGTTACAAGTTAGAACCTAATGATTAACTTTGCTTGAAATATCAAGAATCGACTGTTGATTTCCACGTCTTGGATACATACCTGAATCTGAGGAGAGATATCACCAAAAGTCTCCCAATATCAGCTCTAAAACATCGTGTGATAGCAGTTCCACACTGGATCGATGTCTTTTCAATACAACAGTCTGACCGGTGTCTTTTCAACATTCTTTCTATTTCGCCTCTAATTGATCAAGAGAGACGATCGTCCTTACTATAGTAAAGTCTGAGTTTTGTTCTTTTCCCCCCAAGTGTGTTGGTTTCCACTGATCATTCTTTTCCATTTTTCTTATATGGAACAAAAAAATCAGCATTCACTATGTATTCAATAAACATTGTAATTTGAGATGAGGCCGATATGACTGAGATAAGGCTACTGAAAACAAATATAAAATTAACACCAAATTTACCAATATCGTGATAAATATTCTTTTATAGCTAACCAGAAGTCTATACATACAAGGGAGAGTAAATACAGTGCATGAAAATGATCGTGACTCTGTGTTTGGAGAATATCATCAAACAAAGACAAAAACAAAAGGTATTGAAGACCTTTGTTTGATATTTTACTTACAAAGTGTTGTTGTGCGCCTATTACCACTTGACGTCGAGTGTTAAAGCTTCTTGAGGACCAAGTATTGATGGGAACTTAGTGAATGACATGTTAGACATCATACTGCTCCATGCCTCTGTATCCACTTCAACGAATGGCACCACTTTTCTCATTCCCACTGCTTTCAACTTGTCGCGTTCAACTTTCGCCTTAACTTCAAACCAAACACGTTCGATCTTTGGTTTAGTTCTCCACTCTGCTCTTTTACTTGTCTCACTCTCATTGCTCCCTATTCTTCTCTCGATCTCTAACTGAAACCGTACCATGCCTGACGCTTTTAATTTTGCAGTCACAGAGCTTACGGTTTGCGCAGTTCCATTGCCCCCTAAAGAGCTCAGAGCCTTTTCCAACTTCTCAATTTTCAGGCCAAGAAGATCAGTTGGGAGATAATACTGCTTATACGTGTGAGCTTTATCATAACACTTTTCTGGAAGTAACTGGATTGTCCCATCGGATAAGTAAGAAGTCTTGATTTGTGAATCTGCTTCTGGAGTCCTAAAAGCAACCAATGAAGCTGATCCTATGATTTGTATGGGAGGCAATGGCACACACACAGGGCCTAGAGATGACCATAAACAACTTCCTACTTTAATATCTACAGTAGCAGCGAACCTCCGATTAGAAGAGTGGAAAAGAGAGATTGCCTGAGCTTCCCTTATCTCTACTGAGATTCCCTCACTGACAAGGACTCGTTTTAAACCAATGTGTGAGATGTTCATCTGAAAAACAAAACACAACCTCCAATCTTCAGTGACAATGCTACTGCCACAACTAAAAAAGAGCTTCAAAACATGGAAAGGAACTTTCAGATATAAGAATACAAAGCAGAAGGTTCTAAGGATTTTCATATTCAACAATGTTGACAACACTAGTCTTGGTTTTAGGTTTGGAATACACATAGTTTTAATGTTAAAAATCCAACAGAACAGAAGCAAAATAAGAGTGTTAACTGTTCAAGATCAAGAATCAAGAACACCATCAATTCATTAAACACTAAGTTTCTAGTTCCACCGACAGTCTAAACATGGAGAAGGTTCTAAGGGTTTGTCATACAACAATGTTGACAAAACTACTGACACTGTCTTGGTTTTAGGTTAGGAACACACAATAACATGGTTTTAACCTAAAAGCCAACAGAACAGGATCAAAATAGACTGCAAGAGTGCTAACTACTCAAGACCAAGAATCAAGAACGCAGTAAACAACAAGACCTAAGTTTCTAGTTCCCCTGCCTGATCAAACCAATCAATGTGTAGATAAATGGTAGTACCGGCAAGGCAAGCGAGAGACGGTCATCGTCGCCATCAACTCGTAGCTCAAGTGGACCTTTCAATACGGTGGGATCAAGAATCTTACTCGAATTAACTTCCTTGACTATCTCATCCAACTCCACGTTTCTTCCTCCCCCGCTGCTTCTTCTTTGCCAATCGGTCACTTCGTCCGGGAAGATGAAAACGAATCTGCTTTTCCCTAATCGGATCCGGATCTCAAAGCTCCGACCCGTACCTATACGAAGCTTCTTGACTTCCAATTTCGCAAACCTAACTTCCTCCAGATTCCACTTTTGTTTCGTTGATATCTCTTTCAACACATCCTAATCGGAAAACAAGATTCAGATAAGAATATTGTAGATGAAAATTGATTGATTTGAGTTTTTTTACCTGTAGAATTGGCGTTGTGGTGATGGTGGATTCGTCCGGGTGCGAAGGATCGAGAGCTATGGCTAGAGTAAGGGCTTGGATGAAGAGAGAGAGTAAGACGGAGAAAGGGGAGCGGAGCATCATCATTAGTCCGATCTGTTTTACGACGCCGTAACCGCCAGCGTCAACGACCGTTTAGGCGAGTGACGATGAAGCCCATTGGAGTTTTCTGACAAAAATCAAATTGTTTTATTGATATGGCCCTTCCTCATCGATTATAGCTTCTTCTTTTTTTTTTTTTCTTTTTTTTTGTCTCCAATGTTCTATTAATAAATCACAAATGGGCTGTTACAAGGGGATACCATACAGTCCATTTCACTTCAATACAAACGCGAAATCTAATTGGATCCTTAGAGTGTTACGACCCAATTTATTCATAACACTTGAAAGTGCATAAGATAACAGGTTTGAGCGAATGCCTCAACTCAGCTTAGGACTGCTTTTAGCCGACTAAAAGGAGTGACTAAAAACATCTGACTCAGCAATTCAACTTGTTGGTCTAATTATCGGATCCGACGAGACAAAGTCCATTAAAACAAAATAACCTAGGACAAAGTTGGATGCATGTCATATATATAAGGAAAGGAGGAAACAACAAGGAGGAAATCTGAACATCTACGTACATACATGGTGGCTAGAATTAGGATTTTTTTTTACATTCCTTGTCATCTCTCCGAGCATTGGTTCGTTTTCACCGTTTTGTTTCCTTATTTGTAACTGAAAAACCTTTTCGATCAATAGAAAACGCCTTCGGACTAACCCACCGACGAATTTCGTCTTTCTTACTGAAATTCGACTAAACTCGGTGCAAACAGTTAATGCCACCGTGGGACAGACTGAAGTAGCGTTAACACAGATCAATATGACTCTCAAAAACTCAACCTCCGGCGTACTGTCAGAACTTACCCATGTTTCCGCAGTACCAACCATGTCGGAGTTCATGAACACCGTCATGGCTCGTCTCCTCCAACATGAAGAAGCTTAAAAAGCGACAACTGAGCAACTCGCTGTCCTCGCTCCTCCGACTGGTCACACAAGTAATCCTCTGACCATACGAAGACATCTCCCACATCGACTGTACGGTCGCAACTGAAGAACCGACATGAAAAACCTCTAACCCGATTGTCGAACAAGCAATATAAAACTCTAACAGCCCAGATCTAGTGATCATCAGGGAAATCGCCGAGCTTAAGCTCTCGCTTCAAGACATTCACTCCAAAATCCACCAGGTCACGACTTCTTCCCCTCAAATCAAATGGGTTCTTATGGTGACCCTTAAGACTCCCTTTTCCCGGCGAATCAGCGATGTGCGGCTCCGATCGACGGAAAAGTTATATCTTCCGTCTTTCGCCGGCAATTCTGATCCAGCCGATCATGTAATGTCGTTCAACATAGCGATGGGAAGGGTAAATTTCTCTGATGAAGAGAAGGACGCTAGTTTCTGTCAGCTTTTTGTCAAAAGCCTCAAAGGACCGCCCTAAACTGGTTTTCTTGGCTATCCGAGAACTCTATTAACAGTTTCCACAACATTTTGACTGCCTTTCTCAAACACTACATCATGTTCACCAGTCACGAAGCCACTGCCTCCGACCTGTGGAACATGTCCTAGTTCCAAGGACATAGCCTCTGCGACTTCATGGAAAAAAATCAAGGCCATCGTCTCCAAAGTCAGTGTCCTTGATAGAATCACGGTGAACGCATTGATGAATACTCTCTAAGTGCACTCAAAGTTCTGCGATGATCTCTATCGACACCCAACATCGTCCCTCCAGGATGCTATCGCTCGATCTAATAACTTTATCCAGATGGAAGAAGACACTCAAGCGATAATAAGCAAGCAGAACGCCAAAAAGCAGGCAACCCCCAAAGCTACTGAAACACGCCAAGAGCCGCGACAACATTCTTCTAGCGACAAATTCGACCAGAAGAAGGATTTCATTTATGTCGTCAATGAGTACGAACTTCCAGGTTCGATAGTAGTAGTTTTTAAAAAGGGGTGGAACCACTGGGACAGGAACGCCGAGCAATAGCCGCATACTCCATCCGGGCCCTCGAGCTCAAGCTCAATCGACCTCAATAAGTACTGTGAGTATCACAAGGTCAAGGGGAACGACACGAAGCAGTGCAAGCAAACTCTAGGAAGCCTTACTAGTATCCTTCAACAGCGTCACCGTAAACGTTAAAACGCCCAAACAAAAGCCAAAAAATAGCAAGAGCTGAAGTAAGAATAAAGAGAACAAGGCCCAAAAGTCGCAGGGAAAAGCTCCACAAAATGAGACCCGAGCAAAAGAAGACAAAGTTACTCCCATGGGCCAGGACAAAGACGATACTTCCACCGAAGAAGAACAACCGAGAAATCGGAGACGTATCCAGGTGATCCTCGCGCGACCAGACGTTTCGTACGACAAAGAGGCCTGATCAGAACCTGAGGATTTGCGTGCTCATTTAGATCATCGATCAACAAATCTGAACGATGGTTCGGGCGATGTCAACGATCTGAGAAATCTGCTCTAGCGCAAAACCATGACGACAAAAACCGGTCCCATCGACTTGACCGATCTCAGGACTACAATCGATGCATCTAAAGGTAGAAAATTTGACTACATCAACGTTCTCACCAAGAAGGACCCTCGTCTCCAAGTCGCCGATCTCCGCGACAAGCTTAAGTCTTGGGTCGAAGACCTCAGAATCAAGATCAACCGAATAAAGACCTCTGACTTACTAAGAAGACTCAGAGCATCAAAAGCTCGCCATAGACTAATGCCAATCATTGAGAATTTTCTGATGATTTAACAAACCCAAAAACGAGTCCAGGAAAGCCGAACGCTTATCACGACTAAACATAATCATGGGCGGTTCTCCTTTGTGTGGTGATTCAGTATTGTCAGTTAAAGATTACCGATGACAGGCTACCACTTTGTTGAAATGGCCGTCAAAACCCGAGAATGATTAACAAATCACTTTCTAGCCTAAAGATGCCATCAACTTTTATATGCCGCATAACGACCCCCTCCTTTTGGAGATAGGAATAGGAGACTACGAAGTTATGAATGTGCTAATCAACACTGGCAGTTCATTCGACCTCATCTTTCGCGATACACTCGACATGATGTGAGTCGACATATGCGATGTGAAGCCATCTTCTCGCTCCCTAACAGGTTTCAACGGGGCATCCAAAGCAATGATCGAAACAATCCGTCTCCCGGTGTACGCGTCCGGTGTCACCCGAACGGTCAAGTTTTTCGTAATCAACACTAAGTCACCGTATAATGCCATCCTCGGTACCCCCTGTCTACACTTGATGATAGCAATCTCATCAACTTATCACCAGTACATTAAATTTCATGGACAAGATGCTCGGATCCGCATGATCCGCAGAGATCAGCAAGCTGCATGAGATCTTTTGATCGTCATAGTCACGCTGTAACGCTCGACATCTCACATCAACTATGTCTCCATACCAATCCACAAGATCTATCCACAAAAGGATTAAATTCTTGAAGTCTTAATCGACGAAACCAACCCGAGAAAACTTGTTTGAGTCAGAGCTTATCTTTCCGATGAAATGCACAAAAGGATCATCGCATTTCTCAAACAAAACACGTCGACTTTTGCATGGGCGACGTCAGACATGAAAGGCATTAATCCGGAAATAACCACTCACGAGCTGAACGTGGATTCCACCTTCAAATCAATCAGACATAAAAGACGAAAGCTCGGCCCCGAGCGGTCAAAGGCGGTAAACAAAGAAGTAGAACAATTGCTCGAAGCAGGTTCCATCACGGAAGTACGATACCTAGAGTTGTTAGCCAATCCGGTAGTGGTCAAGAAAAAGAATAGAAAGTGGCGTGTCTGCATCGACTTGACTGACTTAAACAAAGAATACACAAAGGATAACTTCCCACTCCCACACATTGATCGTTTAGTCGAGTCGACAACCAGTAATGAAATTCTAACCTCCATGGATGCTTTCTCGGGATACAACCATATAGTGATGCACCCCGGCGACCAGGAGAAGACTGCATTCATCATGGATAGAGGGACTTACTGCTACGAATTAATTCCCTTTGGCTTAGAAAAAACATCAGAAACTTACCAACGACTTGTCAACAAAATGTTTACCGATAAGCTTGGAGTCACGATGGAACTTTACATCGATGACATGTTGGTTAAGTTCCTCAGTCACTTGCAAGACTGCTTCAGGACGTTGAATGAATACGAAATGAAGCTTAACCCGGAAAAATGCACATTTGGAGTCATGTTGGGCGAATTCCTCAGTTTCATCATAACACAAATAGGAATAGAAGCAAACTCGAAACATATCTCAGCAATAATAGACCTTCCTAGCCCAAAGAACAGCCAAGAGATCTAGGGTCTAACCGGTTAAATCACAGTACTCAAGCGGTTCATCTCTCAATACATCAACAAATATCTCCCATTTTACGAGTTACTGCATGGGAACTAAAGGTTTGTTTGGGAGGAGAAGTACAAGGAAGCCTTCAGCAAACTCAAGTAATACTTTACAACTCCCCCTCACTCTCTAAGCGTGAGGATGGGAACACGTTATCCTTATACATCGTAGTTTCCTTGACGGTAGTCAGCAGTGTCCTCATCCAAGAAGATCGAGGCAAGAAAAAACTTATCTTATACACGAGTAAATGCATGACTGATCCGGAGACGCGGTACCCAAATCTTGAAAAGATGGTCCTCGCTGTCATCACTTCAGAGAGAAAACTATGCCCTTACTTCTAGTCTCATTTGATCAAAGTATTGACCAATAAGCCCCTTCGAACGGTAATGCAAAACATGAATCAATAGGGACGACTATCGAAGTGGGCAATCGAGCTTATTGAGCACAACATAACTTACAAGAACCGGACATCAGCCGATTCCCAGGTTTAGCCAACTTTCTCATTGAACTTGCACCCGGGATCGAACAAGACCTCATCTTGCCGAACCATAACAGGATCCTGCACATAGAAGGTCTTCTACGAACAAAGGATCAGAAGCAGGAGTCCAACTGCAATCACCAACCGAGAACTAATCAGACAGTCGTTCAGTTTCAGCTTCATCGCATCCCATAACGAAGCGGAATACAAATCACTCATTGTAGGACTCCGCTTAGCAAAAGCCGTCAAGGCAAAACGACTTAGCACTTACTGCGACTGCAACTTGTTATGAGTCAATTCAACGGTGACTACGACGCTCGCAATGAGCGAATGGACGCCTATCTAAAAATTGTCCAGGATCTCATCATGGCGGAAACGCACGAGTGTGCAGCTGGAAATCACTCGGGAGGTCGAGCCTTGTCCCTAAAGGTTAAAAGTCTTTATTTCTACTGGCCTAACATGAACGCCGACTGCGAATCATACGCTCAGCGTTGCGATATGTGCCAATGGCACGCTTTGACTTCCACTGTCCGACAGACCTGTTATGAACGATGAATGTACCTTATCCATTTTTGAAGTGGGCTATTGACATTATCAGGCCTATGCCAAATTCTCGGCAGATACGATTTGTTCTTGTCTTGACTGACTACTTCACGAAGTGGGTCGAGGCAGAGTCTTTCACCCGAATCACTGATAAAGAGGTTCAAGGGTTCGTCTGGAAAAACATCATCTGTCGGTACGGATTACCCTGCAAGATCATCACTAATAACTAATCAGATTATATCAAATAGCTTCCAGGAATTCTACGACAGGTGGAGGATCCGCCTAAACACTTCAAGCCTGAGGTACTCTCAAGGCAACGACCAAGTCAAGGCGTCTAACAAAATGATAATCGACTGCATCAAAAAATGTCTCGACTTAAAGAAGGGTTGCTGGGCTGATGAACTAGATGGTGTATGGTGGTCACACTGGACAACACCGCACGGAGCGACAAAAGCTACTCTATTCTCAATGGCTTATGGAGTCAAGGTAATGCCCCCACCAAAGTGAACGTAACGAGCCTGCGACAATCTAAAATGCCACAAAATATCAAGCTCAATCACGATATGCTGCTCGATGCTCTAGACGCGATCGAGGAAAAGCGCGATCATGCCTTTCTTCGCATCCAAAACTACCAACACCAGATCGAGAACTACTACAACAAGAAGGTCAAGTCGCGACCTCTCAAACTGGGTAATCTCGTCTTGCGAAAGGTGTGTAAGAACACCAAAGAGTGGAAATTTGGGACGTTCAAAATCAATTGGGAAGGTCTGTACAAGCCATACCGAGGGCATGGAATTCTATGAACCTCAAATGATACAATTCTTAAGGAATCTTCTCATTACAAGAAATGTGGGTATTAATAGCGGCCGTTAAATGCTATGAGTTTGTTATAATAGTGTTTTCTAAAACACCTGACAGTGTCCATTATCATAGGTCCGACACTTTTGATAGTGGTGGATCTGTCGCATGCTATAGTTAAATAAACAACGATAGCGTTAGTATCTATACTATTGTTAATATTTATAAAACACAATACAAATATTATTAAAACTCATTAATCTGATTTTACCTAGAGCAGTTTGTCATTAAAAATAGCAAAAGTTTCTTGTTATTAATTTGTTTTTTAATTATCCGAAAATTTATTAAAAATAATTATGAATTGATTTTTTTAATATAATATTTATTTTGAAAATTTGTAATAAAAAAATTAATCATATTATAAAAACTAACAAATATTTAAATGTTTAAAAAACCATAAAACATTTTTTTGTTTACACAAACCATCAACACCTATCAAACATACTATCAATCTACCATTAATAACCTTTCACAATCATCCCTAACATAAACATTATCATCATCAGAAGCTTCACCACCCAAATCATCGACTTTTTGGATAGACAAAGATGCACCACCTAAATCCTTTTCTGTTTTCAACTCATGATAGTCTCTAGGTGGTGCTCCCATAACAACATACAAATTTGAATTATCATCTTCCCTAGAGTAGAAAACATGTTTTGCTTGAGAAGGTAGAATGAACATATCTTTCAAATAAGCTGCTTGGTTCATATGAAGGCTAACAAGAGCAAAGTCATCATCTTCCTTCACACCATTCCATGTGTTGGACCAATTGCATCTAAACATGTGATAGTCCATAAGTAAAATCTCTTTTATCACTCCATAATATGTAAGTATATCAGTCATTTGTCTCATATCTCGAGCACTTGATCTCCACATGCTAAATGATTCATAGTTCTCCATTGTTTTGTGTCTTCCGCTTAACTGCGTATGTATGAAACCGCAGCCCATTGATGATAAATCCTTATGTGCTAAAGCAACATTTCTTGGTCCAAATGTCAACCACCTTATCTCTTTAGAATGACAATTTGTTGAGTATGAAGGAATCAGCCGCAGAAAATGATCATCACGCTAAAGTACTAAAAGGATAATCACAAAATCTAGTCATCAAGAAAACAAGTTGTAAGTACAAAATGATAATCAAAACATGATCATGAAACTAACAATTTGGACCAAGAAAACCAGTCATCAAGCTACAAGCTAACCAATCAACAAAATACTAAAATCTGGATATGTTCATCAATCTAACAAGATGTACAAAATAATAATCAAGAAAACAAGTTGGAGTTGCAACCCCTTTTTTAACCCATTGTGCAAATTGCTAAGTATGATTTTTCACAACAAAGTTTAATTTCTAGCGCATCGAGCATCATTAACTTGTAATTCTTCAAAATGCATCATGATTTTACATTAAACAACAGTTTTGAAAATGTAATTATAATTAGAAGTAGATGAAACAGAAAGGTTAACCTCTTACTGAACAAAGGGATTCATAGATGCCATGTTCATTAGCACATAGTGATGTGCAATGTCTCTATCTTTATTTGAAAGGGTGACTTCTATACCCTTTTGCAGAGGTCAACCTTCAACCATGATTCTATCAGCTTCAATATCTTCATTACGATTAACTGCTTCTTGAACTGGTATTGAATCTTGAAGGAACTCTAAACAAAATGCAACACATTCTCCAGCTAAGTACCCCTCAGCCATATATGATTCTGGCCTTGCATGATTTTTAACAAAAAAAAATAGTTTTCTCATGTACCTATAACTCAGTCAAGAAATATGAATATTAGTCAAACATCATTGTAAGATATACATATATTGAAGTAAATAAGTACACCAAACATTTCGAATGGATACATCTAGCAGAAGTGTACTGGTTCTCCCAAATGTGCCTCTTCTGAAAGATGTATTGGAAGGTGGAACATGATATCAAAAAAGGGATGGAGGGAAGAAGCGCTCCAGTTGACACATTGTTTCCACAAACTCTGTCTCCATTGATATAAGTTTTTCCGGGTCAATGATGCGTTGACACAACCTGTTGAAGTAACTGCATAATCTGTAATTAGAAATCTGAGGACTCCTATGCAACAACCCTCTTAATGCAGCTGGTAACAAGTTCTAAACTAGCACATGATGATCATGAATCTTTTTCATTGTAAATGAACAATATCGTTGTTGATATTTGTTTATAATAAAACAAAACTACGTTCAAAGAAATTATATCAAATTTTTTTTTTGAGCAACAAAAATTTTATCTCCGAAATTTTATCATTTCAAAGATGTAGCAACAGAGTCTCTCTTACAATTTCTGCAACAGTACTTATGCACCTTTTTCCTCTTTGGACCCATATGCATCGACTGTTGACTCACACCATTATTGGAGGCAATTTGTTTTTATTTCTCAATTCCCTATTATTATAAACCAAACCAAAATAAAATAAGAAAGTAATACCTTTTTTAGTTGTCCATTTACTACTTGAAAATATGAAATACATTCCAATATGTTCATCACAGAAACAAACAGTGTATTTACTAACCGTCATTGTTGAACTTCAAAAAGAAAAATACATTAAACCTTCCTCCTATTTTTTTCGTTCCTGTTTAATTTGCTTCTTTGGTGTTTTTTATGTCACATTTTATGACTCTCTCTCTTATCTCACTAAAAATCTTTCAGAGAGAGAGTTACGGTGGTTTCTTCTTGTTGTTGATCTCTTTCCGGCGACAAGCTTTCCCGGCTTACGGGAACTGACTCTGGTATATGGTGGTCTCGTTGACATCATATAGTCGGCTTTTGACTCTGGTCGCTCGCGTTCTTCACGGCGGAGCTATCCGGCTTTTGTCTCCGATGATGTCTCTTCGGCGGTATCGTTGGCTTTCCTCCGGATTCTCCTGGATTTCCTGATCTTCGCTGGTTCTTCTCTCTCGCTCAATCGACGAGTAAACTCCTTCTCCGACTGTTCGTTCCTCTTCTCCTTTGGAGTCTTTTCATCTTCGGGCTTCTAAAAATCTATAAAGATGACTGCTTTACATGCAGGAGTGTTGGTGTTTGCTTGTTTGATTGATTCTTGATTGGCTCTGGTGGTTTGAAGCGAAGATTATGTGCCTTGGCCTTTTTGGATTCGGATCTTCTGTTTCTCAGATTGCTCTCGATGTCTGTCAATTGACGTTATTTGGATGTCGAAATTTCGAAAACAAAGGCTATGGAGTTGTGATGATGAGCTTTCAATCTTCAATATCGTTCTCGATGGTTTTGTTTACTATGCTCCTGTTTCGGTGTGTTCCGGTGGAGTTCCGGCTAGACTTCCGATGAAAACTTTCAAGTTGGTGATGAGGTGGCGCCTCAACTTGACACGTGCCTTTGCTGTCTTTCTAGGTCTAACACGTGCTGTTGGGATTGTCATCTTATTCATTTAGACTCTTTTGTACGGTTGAGCCTTTCTGGGCTTCACCTTCCTCTTTGAGCTTATGGTCTAATGATGTTCTGTATAGTTGTAATGGTTTTGAGCTTTCACCCAGTTGGGCTTAAATCCCTTTAATAAACTTCAAGATGACAAAAATTTTTTTTTGCTTCTTTGGTCTCTCTATCCCAGTAGGAAATAATAAAAAATGTAACAGAATTTTCCAAAAGGAAATAAACCAAAGACAGAAACAGAGAAAGAAGAAGACAAGAATCATAAACGGTTTTTTTTCACTTAGCACCGTTGCTTTGCATGAAGATCTCTAGAGCAGGCCATAAACTGTCCCCAGTTTTACCTTCCATCTCCCCAATATGCCATGTGTCATTACCACCAACCACCGGTATCTCTCCTCCGGAGCCTCCTCCAAGATACCCAACACTCATCTCCTCTAACCTGTATCCGTGCCCGAACCCATAATTTAACCCATCGCTTCCAGTTCCGTTTCCCAACGTCAGAGACACACCTGAGATCTCATTACTACCCTTTGCTTTGTTTGTGACGGTTCCTTGGTTCATTGGTTCTGAACCGTTGGCCGTTGTAATGATCTAAGAAGAGCAGGAAGAGGAGGAGGCAGTAGTAGTGTTGGAGGAGAAAGAGCGTTTGCGTTTGGAAGAATACCAGCGAGTTCTACTGCCGACGGGGATGTCGCGGAGTGTACCACCTTGAGTCCAGTAACGGCGGCATGATTTGCAGAAGTAGTGAGGCTGTAAGAGGTTGTAGTTGTTGTAGTAACAGAACTTGGTGATGATGGAGTTGCAGCGAGGACAAGGCAGTGGCTCCGCTAGATTTGGTGGTGGGTAAGCCGCCGTTGAGCATTGAACTCGGACGGGTCGGGTTTGGTTTAATTCAGACGGCATGAGGTAAGAGATAATGAGAAAAACGACAGGGAGAGTGAGAGAAAGGCGAAAGTGGAGGAGATGTTGTGAGAGTGGCGATGTGGGTTTTAGGCCATTATTATTGCATGGATTAGGATGGGTTCTTATCGTAATATAAGAACCGTCTCTTAACTTTAAAACTCCACTCTAAGAACTCCACCCTAAGAAACCCCGCAAATGTGAATACCCTAGGCTATATTTTTATTAGAGTTTTTTCACCCAGGGTCACTTTTTGAGTTTATCTTACATTATAGGCCACTTTCACCTCCTAGCACACTTTCTTTAACGTATTCCCTTCGTTACTAACAAAAACATAACTAAAGTATAACTAATAGGGCCCACTTCTTTTACAACTTCTTTATCTTCTTATTTTTTCTAGATCTGGTTTTGCATATTTCTTTTGACGATTGACTTTACAAACCCTAAAAACACTAGTCATCAAATTTTTCAAGAATTATCGTCGAAGTTCTAGATTCTAAAAACCAATTATCATCATGTGGCAAATCCGAGATTTTCTCCTCTGCTTCTAATATCTTCAATTCCTTCCACTATTTGAATCATGCTTCCCATGCTTCCTCTGTATTAAAAAGGCACATATTCATGTTGTTTGTCCTCCTCAAGAAAGTCAAGGCAATACCCAGATGCTTCCATGTTATTGGCCAAGGATTACTGATCATGAGCTGCACCAATTATCTCTGGTCACGACCATGTCTCCACGTCGCCAATTATCTTCACCACATGTAGCTTCCTTTCTCGATTCTCAGATGAAGATTGATCTCCATACGTCACGATTATTACTCGGTTCGCTCCCCTACTTTGGCTCTCATGTCCAAGTTGTCTCCTACTCGACGAGCGCGGCTCCTCTCCCAGCGTCATGACCTCTGGTGTACTGTAGATAGACATCGTTGTCCTTCCGAGTTTGAGATCGCCATTGTTGAAGTTTGAGATCATGTTTTGTTAATTTTCAGATTTCATCCTTGTAATTTTGATTGTTTTTGCTTTTGCCTCAAAACTTCAAGAGTTGTATATAAAGTCCTCTTGAATTAACCCAAAACTTTTTAACTGGTACATATGCTATACACCTTGAAGTTTTATTGACGCTGGTGTTAAAATAGTTAACTTAAGACAAGAACACAACATGAAATGGCATACATCTTAGTTTCCTTTATGGCTGATTAAAATAATAAAACATTCTATTCAGTTATTTGCTTAAAGGTGTGAGATTCTGTCTAGTAGAATATGTGGAGACACAAATATCTCTGAACAATGATAAAATACACGATGAAAAGAGTTTTAAATGATACTATTTTGAGATATAAAGATTTGTAATGTCCACCTTTGTTGATGTCCATATACACAACAATCTCCTCGTGTACAAGCACATGCTTGTGCCTATAATGGAACACTAGATTTGAACACACATATTACATTACAACACCATACATATACGATTTTGGGTATGGAGATGGCAGTGGTGGAGACGTGAAATTCAGTATAGGAAGACGACAATTTTGATAGTTTTTGATATGATTCCTCTTTTACATTGGGACAAATGTCCATAACTGTATTAGAAAAAGTTACAAAGATCACGATGAATGTATCAGGAGAATCTTACTTTGGTTCCTTTTGTTGAAGAGAAACAATTATTCATACATCACCTACACAAAAATGAAAATCATCATGCACAAGTTTTTGTGTACACTGATAAAATGCTATCCATAAGTACACTGATAAATGCTATCCATGTGGATATCTGAATGCATGTACACATGTACGACATGACCCAAAATTAATAAGTAATCTTTTAACGTATATGTTTACAAATCTATTATTACTTACAAATTCACCATCCATTATCAAATTTAAAATGAGACACAACACTACTTGTCCATAAAGGAAAACTTATCATAAAAGAAACGTAAGCTTGATCCCGCCGCAACAAGTCTCCCGCAACAACCAACACATAAGTTTTACATGTAATTTCTCTCGAATAAGATATTTCCAAGACTCAGTCAAAGCTTTCCGTGTTATTATCATTCAAACATGAATGAGCAATCTTCGACGGCGCAAATAGCAAACGGCCTTGAGAGTTAAAGGCTCACCATCATCATCACTTGACAAGTCTTCCACATGCTCCTTTCTTAACGACAGTTGCTCTCCTGAATCACAAAACCATCTTTCCAATTTTGTTGCTTCTTTCAATGCTAAAATCTTTGAAAGTGCTATCGTCTTTCTGCTTTCGTCATACGAAAACATAAATTATTGTTCTCCAACCTGAGAAGTATTATATATGATCGTCTTTCTGCTTTCGTCATACGAAAACAGAAATTATGATTGTCTTTCACTTCTTCTACTCCTTTTTATAATAAGTTTTCTACACTAACCACCCATAAAAACCCAAAGAGTTAAAATTAAACAGTAGAGAAACCAATAGAAAGAAACCGACTGTAAAATTACTTACCTCCAAAGATGACCAATTTGCAAGGGTTATGATCCATGAGAATCTCACGGCATGCTGAAGCGGACTGAACCGGAGTATCAGCCATAGATTTTACCAGCAAAAGGGGATTTTACGACGGTAGCGGATCTAAGTGAGGAGGAGAGAGCATTTTTGTCGGGTTTAATGATTCTGTTAGACTCTGGCTATGAAGGGATCTACAAGACGGTGAAAAAGAGGTAAGGATGTTGTGTAGTGAGAGAGATTATTTGACAATAACGAGGATACACAAAAGAATAAAGAAGAACAAAAAAAAGATAGCATCGATTGGTCTAGATCTGATAAAGAAGAAGAGATAAGAAAAGAGGGGTCCACCAATAATAATAAGTAATTCTGTTTAGTTAGTAAACCTAACGAAAAAGAGAATAAAAGTTAGAGAAAGTGTATGTGTATAAGAAAGTGACCCATAGTGTAATTTATAAGTATAAATGTGATTCATAGTGTAATTGTTTCTTTTTTTATTATGCAGTTTTAATTTAGTTTGAAAAAAAAAAAAAGAATTTGAGTTAGAGAAATGGTTGGCGTTGGAGTTTAGAATTTTTTATATATTTTTTTTTTACTTTTTAAATGAATCGAAAGAGTGGATGTTAAAAACACAAACAAAATTAATGGCCATAGTCACATTTTTCCCTGGATTGGTTTTGCAAAACACTATGGAGCATTATTTTTAAGAAAGTTTTTTTTAGTAATCATGTTTAGCTCGCCTTATAGGTAGGGATGAGCACGGAGTGGATATTCCGAATTTGTAATCTTTAATGTTCCGTACGAATAATCAATTCTCGATTAAATTTGATCAGAATAATTTTAGAAATTTGATGTTCAGATATCTAGAATTTTTTTATTTTCTATCGTATATCCAATCCGATCCGTAAAAGGTAATTAAATATTTAAAATTAAAAAATTAAAAATTTGATGTAAAATAATAACATTTCATTACAATTTTTTAATTTACATACTTTTATAAAATTTAGTAACTATTAAGTAATTTAATGAACAAAATATTATAAAACTTATATAGTGATATACATATATATATAATGGATCATGTTGGATATTTATTTTAAAAAATTAGTATATGTGATTTCTCCATCTTTAACATATATTTAATTTTAGTATTCGTAAAATTATAGATATCCGGATTTTTTAAAATCTAATCGAAACAAATAATAGCCCACCCCTAGTTGTAGGACATCTAATCGAAATGTAGACACGATAACCGGTTTAAGGCTTTAATTACATAAAATAAAACATATCTAGTCAAACCTTAAAAAAATGAAAAATGAAATTGATCAAAATGAAACTTTTGAGTTTTGACCAAATAAACTAAAATCAATATGGCCTCTCTGCTTCATCGCAACCTGGTTTTGCGATTGAAAGTCCAACGGGTTACAATGTTGGTTTGTTCCAAATTAGTACTTCCGGGATTTCAGTCAAGAAACCCAGAAGGAGAAAGAGGCCAGGAACTTTCACAAAAAGAGCTACTGGTAAAAGGATTTTAAAGGAGGATGACGCAAAGGGGAAAAAGGTGGGAGAAGGAGTGGTAACAGACACTAAAAGGAAAGCCCAGGAAGATGTCAAGCCATCTCAAAGCTCTGCAAGGTTTAAGAAACCATTGGTGGTCCCAAATGAGGGATCGTCCAGTATCTAAATGTCTATAATTAGTTGGAACTGCCAGGGACTGGGCCATGCACAAGATCTGTTGATTCCAAGACTAAGGGAAATGCGCAAAGAACATTTTCCTGACATTTTGTTTTTGATGGAGACGAAGCAAAAGAGAGATGTTTTAGTTGATCTACAGACATGGCTAGGCTATGATAGGATTATGACAGTAAATCCTATCGGGTACAGCGGAGGCTTAGCATTGATGTGGAAAAACTCTGTGAATATTGACTTTAAGTTTGTAGATAAGCATCTGGTGGATTTCAAGGTTATGTTTGGTAAGGATTGCTTTTTTGTGTCGTGTATATATGGGGAACCAGCTGTTGGTAATAGACCGAAGCTGTGGGAGAGACTTTCTAGGATTGGTGCTCACAGGAATGAGCCTTGGTGTATGCTGGGTGATTTCAATGAGATCAAAAACAGTGAGGAAAAAATTGGTGGGCCAAGGAGGAGCGAAGCATCGTTTCAAGCGTTTAATGATATGCTTCAGATTGGAGATATGACTGAGCTGCCAAGTACTGGGGACAGTTTCACATGGGGAGGACAGAGAGGCACTCTATCGATTCAGTATAAGCTGGACAGATGTTTTGTGAATAAAGATGGTTCAAACTCTTTCCGGTCTCCAATCAAGTGTTCATGGATAAACGTGGGTCTGACCATAGACCTGTCCTTGTAAGGTTGGTGACTGCGTCAGAATCTTATAGAAGGAGTTTTATATTTGATGAAATATTATTGCACAAGCCAGGGGTTCAAGAAGAAATCAAGAAAGCTTGGCTAACTAATCATCCTCTTTTCGAAACTAGAGTTTATGATAGATTGAAGAATTGTAGAAAGGCGTTAAGTAGATGAAAGAAGAAGGAGAATCTTGACGCTCGTGATAAGATCAAACAGATTTAATGCGCCTTAGAAATGGAGCAATCTGCGAGGTTCCCTTCAACTTTGAGAATCAGATTTCTAAAGGCGGAACTTGTTCAGGCTTACAAAGAGGATGAGCTTTTCTGGAAGCAAAGATGCAAAGATAAATGGACGGTAAAAGGTGACTTAAATACCAAATATTACCATGCCTCAGTTAAAGCTAACATACCAAGAAGAAGAATTATCAAACTTTTGGATGATAGTGGGCGAGAACATTTTTCTAAGGCAGCTAAAGGGGAGATAGCAACTGAGTACTTTCAGAAGTTGTTCACTTCAACTATTCCTGGAGATTTCACAAGCCTGTTTGATGGGTTCACCAGTAGAGTCACTGAGGATATGAATGAGAAGCTAAGCAGAGAAGTGAGTAAGGAAGAAGTGAAAGCAGCCGTCTTTTCTATTAAATCAGGCAGTTCTCCTGGGCCAGATGGGATGAAATGATTATTTTTACAAAGATACTGGACCATTGTAGGTGATCAGGTTACAAAAGAGGTTCATGATTTCTTTATCACTGGCATCTTTCCTGTTGAATGGAATTATACACATCTCTGTCTTCTGTCAAAGATTGAAGATCCAGTCCTCATGTCTGATTTGAGGCCTATCAGTCTATGCTATGCTTTGTACAAGATCATCTCGAAGATCTTGGTAACCCGTCTCAAACCATTCTAGCTGATATTGTATCTCCAACGCAATCTGTTTTTGTCGAAGAGAGGCTCATTACTGACAACATTTTAATAGCCCACGAGATGATACATGCTTTGAAGACGGAGAAGAGTATATCTAAATCCGACAAATCCGACATGTCGAAAGCGTATGATCGTGTGGAGTGGGGTTATCTCCGTGCTCTGTTATTGGCAATGGGTTTTGAGGCCAAATGGATTGATTGGGTGATGTTTTGTGTTTCAACGGTCAGATACTCGACACTCATTAATGACAGCCTTTTGGAAGCATTCAACCTGAAAGAGGGATTAGACATGGAGACCCCTTATCTCCTTTTCTTTTTGTATTATGTACAGAGGGCCTTATTCATCTGTTAGAGAAAGCTGTTCAGAGTGGAGTTATACAAGGCATTCAACTCTCTCATGGAGGTTCGATGATACACAACATGTTGTTTGCAGACGATAGTCTTCTGATTTGCAAAATTTCGTCGAAACAGACAGCATAACTGATGAAGATTCTTCAGATTTACGAAAAGGCCACGGGCAACAGGTTAACATTGCAAAATCTGCTATAACCTTTGGGTCAAAGGTATAAGACTATCATCAAAGAAGGAGGAACATTTTCTTATCTAAGCTTACCAGAATGCTTCAGCGGATCTAAAACTGAGATATTAGCCTACATCTACGATAAGCTAAAGGATCGGTTATCTGGATGGTTTGCTAGACTTTTATCTTTGAGTGGTAAAGAGGTCTGTTAAAGGCGGTAGCGATGGTCATGATGGTGTATGCAATGTCCTGCTTCAAACTGACCAAGAAGTCTTGTGAAAATCTCACCAAAGCGATGACAGATTTCTGGTGGAATTCCTTGGAACACAAAAGGAAAATTCATTGGCTCAGTTGGACCAAGATGATTTTAGCCAAATAACAGGGAGGTTTAGGCTTCAAGGATATCCAAAGTTTCAATCAAGCGCTCATTGCTAAACAGGCGTGGAGAATCCTGAACCATCCGGAGTCTCTTTTTGCAAAGGTGTTCAGAAGCAGATATTTTGACAACTCTGACTTTCTCGATGCCAAGAATGGTCCTAGACAATCTTATGCTTGAAGAAGTATCCAATTCGGGAAGGAACTTCTAAGTCTTGGTCTGCGAAAACAGTTGGGAGATGGCAGATCAGTCTTTGTCTGGACGGAAAGATGGATTGGTGGAACATAAAAAGAAGTCCTTTGATGAAGAATATCTTTGTTGATTTGCTGCTCAGAGTAAGTAATCTCATTGATCATCATAACAAATGCTTGAACTTGGAAAAATTAGAAGAGTTGTTCTATGAGGATGACATACGAAGCATAATGGCTATGAGAATCGCATTCAATTAGGAAGATTATTGGGTCTGGCTTTATAACAGGAATGGAAGTTACTCAGTCAAATCTGGGTAATGGTTCATTAATTGCTTTAGGAGAGGCCAATAGATTCAAGAAGCAGAAGCTAGATCTTCGTTGAATGTGCTCAAAGAAAAGGTATGAAAGATCCCAACGCCACCAAAAATCAGAACCTTCATATGGAGAGCGATAAGCAATGCAATCCCGGTTAAGGAACTGTTGGTGAAAAGAGGTATCAAACTGGACCTTGTTTGTCAAGCTTGTGGCTTTAAAGGAGAGTCGATCAACCATGTTATTTTTAGATTCTCCATACCAAGACAAGTGTGGGCTTTGGCTGATGTTCCTCATCCGGAAGGTGGGTTTGATGAGATCTCTCATTATTCTAATTTTCATCAGTTGTTTCTCTTCATGAAGAACTCAGAGATTCCATAAGAGGTGAGAAACACTATTCCATAGATTGTATGGTCTCTCTGGAAATATAGAAATGAGATTATATTTGAAGGAGTTCATGGCAGAGCTATTGATCTTGTAGTCAAGATTAGAGAGGAAGCTGAATTTTGGTTACTTGCTCGAAAGAATGAAGAGCGGAGGTGTAAGAAAGAGTAGGAGGCAGTGGCGGTTGTTAAGAAGTCATGGTTTGCTCCTCAGGTTGGATGGTTAAAATGCAACATAGGAGTGTCTTGGGTCAAGGAAAAAAAGTGTTGTGGGGCGGCATGGGTTGTGAGAAATGATACAGGCATAGTGGTGTTACATAGTCGTCGTGCTTTCTCCAACATCCCTTCGAAAGAGGAAGCCAACTTTCAAGTGTTGTCGTGGGCGATAGAATGTATGCAATGCAATCCCGGTTAAGGAACTGTTGGTGAAAAGAGGTATCAAACTGGACCTTGTTTGTCAAGCTTGTGGCTTTAAAGGAGAGTCGATCAACCATGTTATTTTTAGATTCTCCATACCAAGACAAGTGTGGGCTTTGGCTGGTGTTCCTCATCCGGAAGGTGGGTTTGATGAGATCTCTCATTATTCTAATTTTCATCAGTTGTTTCTCTTCATGAAGAACTCAGAGATTCCATAAGAGGTGAGAAACACTATTCCATATATTGTATGGTCTCTCTGGAAATATAGAAATGAGATTATATTTGAAGGAGTTCATGGCAGAGCTATTGATCTTGTAGTCAAGATTAGAGAGGAAGCTGAATTTTGGTTACTTGCTCGAAAGAATGAAGAGCGGAGGTGTAAGAAAGAGTAGGAGGCAGTGGCGGTTGTTAAGAAGTCATGGTTTGCTCCTCAGGTTGGATGGTTAAAATGCAACATAGGAGTGTCTTGGGTCAAGGAAAAAAAGTGTTGTGGGGCGGCATGGGTTGTGAAAAATGATACAGGCATAGTGGTGTTACATAGTCGTCGTGCTTTCTCCAACATCCCTTCGAAAGAGGAAGCCAACTTTCAAGTGTTGTCGTGGGCGATAGAATGTATGCATGCTCATCATCTCGATAGAATGATCTTTGCTATGGACGATGACACATTCACTAAAGTAATTCTGAGACCCAAGGCATGGCTAAGTTTCAGATGCCAATAGATCATTTTGATGGATAAATTTAGCAAGTTAGAGTGGTGGAGATTGATTAACGAAGATATTGAAACCAATAGAGGGACTTTCCTCATTGCTCAAAGTGTCTTTAAGTTGGACTACCTTCAGTCGTATGTTGCTGCAGGATCCCCTGGCTGGATGGATGTTTTCTTCGTGAATGAGGAAATCATGCCCTATGTATAGTTGTTGTTTCCTTACTTGTTGGAAAGGTACTTTTTGGGTAGCGATCATTGGTTTGTCTTTTGTGATCTTGGTATTGGTTTTCATTTTTAGAAAGAGGGTTAGTATGGTTGATTGGTTTCATGTTATTAACATGTTGTCTTGGATATTGAATGATACCTTTGTTTGAGGTTCTTAAACATTATATTAATCTAACAGATGTAAAAAAAAAAAAAAAAAAAAGTAAATGAAGCAAACGTGGGCCGAGAAAGAAAAATCAAATATGGGCTGACAAAAAAGCAACTGAGCTAAAATTTTGAAATATGATAATAGATACTATTAGGCCTTAGTGATTATACGGCCCACTACTCAATAAGAAATTAAGATTGTTAATAATTCCAATCGAGTTTCAGATATCGGAAGTAAATCAAAAAGAAAAGCTTTTTCTCTTCGATCTCATAGCCTCACGTCGTTCCTCGCCGGACTTGTAGCTTGTGATTTGGTGGAGAATGACGCTATTTCATTTCTTCAACTGTGCGATTCTCACATTCGGTCCCCACGCCGTCTACTACTCCGCCACTCCGTTGTACGAACCCCTTTTTCTCGATCTGTGATTTCAAATTAGTTTAGTCATGATTCTACATAGATCTTCTGAATAGATCATGCTTTCCTCTAACCTTGGCGATCTATAATTTATGTTAAATTAAAAAAAAAAAAAAAAATCCGCAGATCTGAATATGACACTCTTGGAACCTCCGTGAAGGCTGCGGTTGTTTACCTCGCTACAGCACTCGTTAAGGTTGGTTAGTCATCAACATTAACATCTTTTGCAAATCTTGATCTCTATCTGAATCTTCATTTTTCATGGCAGCTTGTTTGCTTGGCAACTTTTCTGCAAGTATCTGAAACTGAAGCATTTGATCCTTACCAGGTATATTCTTCTTGAAGCCGCCAAGATCACTCTAACATATTGATAGCTTGTTTGGTGATTTGTTTTGTTCCACCTTATAGATTGTTGACTTTCTTTTCTGCTTATATTAATTATGGAATTCGAATCCCAGGAAGCTTTAAAAGCAATGATTGGCTTCATCGATGTCGCTGGTCTCTATTTTGCTCTCGCTCAGCTCACACACAGGAACATCTCTCAAAACCATAAGTTTCAAGCTGTTGGCCTTGGTAAGGGGATTCCTACTACAGAAACAATAATAAAGATTGTTCCTTTCCATTTCTTGATTAGGGAATATTAATCAAATGCTGCGTTTCTTTTTCTTTTTTTTTTGTGTTGGTTCATCAGGATGGGCATTTGCGGATTCTGTTTTGCATAGGTTGGCTCCTCTTTGGGTTGGTGCTCGAGGACTTGAGTTCACTTGGGATTACGTTTTACAAGGGCTTGAAGCCAATGCTAATCTGGTATCTCCACCAATCCCATATCTTTCCTCTTTATATCTTTCCTCTTTCTTACTACCCTTCAAAATGTTTCAGGTGTTCACGATTTCTTTAGCTGCGCTAGGTTCGTTGATGTGGCTACGCAAGAACAAGCCTAAGACTCTCATCCCCATCATCTACACCTGTGCAGTGATCATCGCCACAATGCCTTCTATCACAAGCTATCTGAGGAGAGTCATGGGATGGCATTTCCCCAAGGTTGTTGGGTTTGAGCTGATGACTTCTCTCGTTATGGCTTTCATCAGCTGTCAACTCTTCATCCTCTGTCAGAGACCCTCTTTGTGAAGAGAGACCAAACTCACTTAAACTGCTCTTTTCGCACAAGAGAGCTTTATGTTTTTGGGTAACTCCCGAGACTTACTTGCCTTGTTTTTCGGTTGCTTTAAACTTTTGATCTTTAAATTGTAGAAGAATATCGAACCATTTTAAAGAGATCCTTACACTTGAGGTCTCTCTTGTACGGAATCAGCGAGAGCTTATAAACGTCAAGAACATTCATCAAATCTAGAGAGCATATAAGCTCGGTCCTGCCATAAAGAGTAGCCAAACCTGTTAGAGCATGTTTAACCCAAGTTTCTTAGTGGGTTTCTTGCACTGTTTGCGGGTTCCACTGACAAGTGGGGTCTGTGAACAGTATAAGAACCGGTTACAAAAACTATGAATTAAGAACTGATTTCGGAGGGTTTTTTGCACTGTTCACAGATACCATTGACACGTGGCGATCCGCGATTAGTTCTTTTAAAAAAAAAAAAAAATTATTGAAAGAAATTTTTTTTTTTAGAAACCCATTTTGGGTTTTGGGGTTAAACATGGTCTGGATTAAACATGGTCTGAGTTAAACATGGTCTTAGTTTCCATTTTGCTGATAACTTTGAGCCGTCACTATAGATGAACTCAACAGTAGCCTCTACTTCTTACATGCTTCATCTCCTTTGGGGGGACTATCTCTAGCTTAGCTGAAGCCTATAACGTATCTGATTCAAACATCAACTTAAATACCTCTGATCTTGCTGCCTATTCAAATGCCATATATGTTTTAGCATTGATGGTTTCATATTCAAGCTAGACAAACAAAACCAATCTAATTTTGAACTGAAATAATAATCTTGAAATATATTACCTTAATATAGCTAAAATGGATCCACCTTCTCTATACCGGAGAGACTGAATCCTAACTAAGGGATATTATTCAATTAGTAATTTAAAACCAATTATTATTATTTTGGGGTATTATTCAATTAGTAATTTAAAATCAATTATTATTATTTTGTAATCCATCAAATATTAAAATTTTAAGATAGTTTAAGTTAAAGAATTCTAAAATTTCTGTTGTATGCCTTAGACTTTGAATTCACTCATTTATTCATGAAATTCCATAAGGGATGATTTGAAATCAATTGAAAATACAAAAAAAAAAAAAAAAAATCCTTGAAAGTTGAATAACTGGATTTTAAAAACTGAATTTAAATCATTAATTGAATAACATTAAATTTTAAAAACTGAATTTAAATTATTCATTGAATAACACTAGAATTTTAAAATCCTTATTTGAATAACAATATATTGTTTTTAGATTTAAACTCTATTAAAATACATGATTGAATAACACCCCCTAAAACGCTAACCAAATCCAATACCATGAACATTCATAAACCAAAGAATGCAAAAACGAAAACCCATAAAGCCGAATCAATCAGGATTGTATTTTCGAGGGTATAATTAGCATTTAGCATTTCGAAAAGATATTATCCTAATGTAATAATTATAGATGAACTCAACTGTAGCCTCTTCTTACATGCTTCATCTCCGTTGGCGTGACTATCTCTAGCTTAGCTGAAGCCTATAAGAGCATCAGCAACCCTAAATGAAAAAGAGGGGTGCTTAAATTTTTTTTTTTTTCCTGAATAATAATAATAAAAAAAAAATTAAAACTGACCAATCGCGGACCACCACGTGGCAGTGGGACCCGCGCAACAGAACAAGCATCGATGCTTGCAAAGCATAAAGAAGCGCCGGCGCTTCTTTTCTTCCTTCCTTTCTTCTATTTTTTTTTTTTTTTGTGCTTAAGCACCCTGCGTTGAGGGTGCTCTAACGATTCTGATTCAAACATTAACATAAATACTATATATGTTTTAGAATTGACGGTTTCATATTCAAGCCAGACAAACAAAACCAGTTTAATTTTGAACTGAAATAATAATCTTGAAATATATTACCTTAATATAGCTAAAATGGATCCACCTTCTCTATGCCGGAGAGACTGAATCCTAAATTATTAAAACGCTAACCAAATCCAATACCATGAACATTCATAAACCAAAGAATGCAAAAAAGAAAACCCATAAAGCCGAATCAATCAGGATTGTATTTTCGAGGGTATAATTAGTATTTCGAGAAAATATTATCCTAATGGAATAATTATAGATTGAGATTGGTTTATGGGACATTACATATGCCCTCTGTTCACCATCACGCACGAAGAAGGGGTATATCGTCCTGTTTTTTTTTTTTTTGGTCGAAAGGTATATCGTCCTGTTTTGTAACAAATTATCACACCCCACTTCAAATATATATAAATGATAACTGTTTAAAATAATAATTTTAATAAATTAAAAATTTATCAGAATACAAAAAATAAAAATAATTATCTTAATTCTATGCTCTATCAGAAAGTGTGCATGACAACATATAATGAAGATACACACTAAACAGACTTGGTGGCATTTTATTTAATTCAAAAGTGGTAGTTAAAAGGAGAGAAACTCAAACAAGTTATGTGGATCCTACAATATATATAAGGTAAAAACATTGACATTCATAGCTCATGTAGATCGTACATTTTGTTTCCCTTTCTGCAAGAAGGAATCAATAAAAGGAAAAAGAAACATTGCTCAAAAAAACGTACCGTTGGCGAAACAAAATGTTTTAAAAGAGAGCAGAAAATAATGGACGGTCACAACGAGATTATAACCACCCGTCACTTTCATATAACCGTAATACTAGCTTTTGCACATTATTCGTTCGCTACCTTACAAAATATAACACTAAATTAACATTTCTCGCATTTACTATATCTTTATAATACGTCTAGTGAACTTATTTGGCGTACTGATATTAAAGTTCATATTCATCAGACCAAGCTTATGCTTATGGTACATATAATCAGTTATTTATACTTGCACGTATTTATTAGAAGCTAATTCGCTTTTTCCTAAAATTTAGAAGCACGTTTATCAATTATCCTTCAGTTGGATTAATTAATTTTGGAAAAAAAATATATCAAAAAAATATTAACATTGTCTCATTACACTAATTTCAATATATAATTATTTTATTAGAATACTTTTTTCCAAAATATCAATTGTATCTTCGAAAATACAATTGAAAAAAACTAATTGTGAAATATAAAAATATAAGTTAATAACTAAAATAATTAAAATTATATGAAAAAATCAGAAATTCCCAAATATGAAACAATTTATTTGTTTATAAGCTTATAGTTAAATCTGAATATCAACCTCTCTCAAACATATCTTGTCTGCATCATATATTAGATTACTATAATCATACTACACTCCTATATGGTTGTCCCTATAATCAATCAAACATATGATTGGTTCTGGTTCTTATTAAACTTGCATAATCCCAAATCTCGCAGAAACAAGAGCAAAGTCCTCCTACATATGATGACATGGCACCCTCCAAACTTTGACCGACTTGTCAAGACTTCCACTATACACAATCAATCTCCCATCTCCTCCCTCTTCGCCCTCTCCTCCCGATGGTTCCGCCACCGCCAAACACTTAACCGGTCCGGTATGACCGGTCAAAACCGACACACACGTGTGAACTCTCCCTTCTCTCCTCCACACGCATATCTTCTTATCAGCCGCACCACTAAACACCAATTCCCCTGCTGCCGCGAGGCAAAGCACAGCAAGCCTATGCTTCTTGAAAACACCACAATGCTTCAACACTTTCTTCTCTCCCATCTCCCAGTAATTCACAGCACCGTCGCTGGAACCACTATAAACCGCCACGTGGCTAGTAACCAAAGCCGTAACCGCAGATTCTTGCTTCAGCAAAGTCTGAACCAAACTATGCGCTGTACGCTTCCCGCGAACCTCCCGTTTCCAAACCTTAACCGTTCCATCCGCCGAGCCTGTGAACACAAGACCCTCTCCGGAACCACCGGCTACGACGGAGTTAACNAGCATTGATGGTTTCATATTCAAGCTAGACAAACAAAACCAATCTAATTTTGAACTGAAATAATAATCTTGAAATATATTACCTTAATATAGCTAAAATGGATCCACCTTCTCTATATCGGAGAGACTGAATCCTAAATAATTAAAATGCTGACCAAATCCAATACCATGAACATTCATAAACCAAAGAATGCAAAAAAGAAAACCCATAAAGCCGAATCAATCAGGATTGTATTTTCCAGGGTATAATTAGCATTTCGAAAAAAATATTATCCTAATGGAATAATTATAGATTGAGATTAGTCTTATGGGACATTACATATGTCCTCTCTTCACCATCACGCACGAAGAGGGAGTATATCGTCCTGTTTTATAACAAATTATCACATCCCCACTTCAAATATATATAATCATAACTGTATAATTATTTTAATTCTATGCTCTATCAGAAAGTGTGCATGACAACATATAATGAAGATACACACTAAACAGACTTGGTGGCATTTTATTTAATTCAAAAGTGGTAGTTAAAAGGAGAGAAACTCAAACAAGTTATGTGGATCCTACAATATATATAAGGTAAAAACATTGACATTCATAGCTCATGTAGATCGTACATTTTGTTTCCCTTTCTGCAAGAAGGAATCAATAAAAGGAAAAAGAAACATTGCTCAAAAAAACGTACCGTTGGCGAAACAAAATGTTTTAAAAGAGAGCAGAAAATAATGGACGGTCACAACGAGATTATAACCACCCGTCACTTTCATATAACCGTAATACTAGCTTTTGCACATTATTCGTTCGCTACCTTACAAAATATAACACTAAATTAACATTTCTCGCATTTACTATATCTTTATAATACGTCTAGTGAACTTATTTGGCGTACTGATATTAAAGTTCATATTCATCAGACCAAGCTTATGCTTATGGTACATATAATCAGTTATTTATACTTGCACGTATTTATTAGAAGCTAATTCGCTTTTTCCTAAAATTTAGAAGCACGTTTATCAATTATCCTTCAGTTGGATTAATTAATTTTGGAAAAAAAATATATCAAAAAAATATTAACATTGTCTCATTACACTAATTTCAATATATAATTATTTTATTAAAATACTTTTTTCCAAAATATCAATTGTACCTTCGAAAATACAATTGAAAAAAACTAATTGTGAAATATAAAAATATAAGTTAATAACTAAAATAATTAAAATTATATGAAAAAATCAGAAATTCCCAAATATGAAACAATTTATTTAACTAAAAATAAATTGATATAGGTATTTCATCAATAGTTTATATTTATTTAATTTATTTGTAAAACAATTTATTTAATTTATTTGTATAAATGAAAAGAATATTATAGACAAAAATGATACAAATTTAGAATTAGATTAATAGGACAATGTATCTGTTTTTTTTTTGTCTAAAAAACAATTTTTCCATTAACGTATAATACTTTGTCGATTTTCACTAGCTACCTTATAGCTAGTATCACTAACTTTTAGTTAACAAAAAGAAATTATAAGCTTATAGTTAAATCTGAATATCAACCTCTCTCAAACATATCTTGTCTGCATCATATATTAGATTACTATAATCATACTACACTCCTATATGGTTGTCCCTATAATCAATCAAACATATGATTGGTTCTGGTTCTTATTAAACTTGCATAATCCCAAATCTCGCAGAAACAAGAGCAAAGTCCTCCTACATATGATGACATGGCACCCTCCAAACTTTGACCGACTTGTCAAGACTTCCACTATACACAATCAATCTCCCATCTCCTCCCTCTTCGCCCTCTCCTCCCGATGGTTCCGCCACCGCCAAACACTTAACCGGTCCGGTATGACCGGTCAAAACCGACACACACGTGTGAACTCTCCCTTCTCTCCTCCACACGCATATCTTCTTATCAGCCGCACCACTAAACACCAATTCCCCTGCTGCCGCGAGGCAAAGCACAGCAAGCCTATGCTTCTTGAAAACACCACAATGCTTCAACACTTTCTTCTCTCCCATCTCCCAGTAATTCACAGCACCGTCGCTGGAACCACTATAAACCGCCACGTGGCTAGTTACCAAAGCCGTAACCGCAGATTCTTGCTTCAGCAAAGTCTGAACCAAACTATGCGCTGTACGCTTCCCGCGAACCTCCCGTTTCCAAACCTTAACCGTTCCATCCGCCGAGCCTGTGAACACAAGACCCTCGCCGGAACCACCGGCTACGACGGAGTTAACGGCGTCATCATGAGCTTTAACAGATTCTAAGCATTTCAAGTCGTGAATGCGCCAAACCTTGACGGTCCGGTCCCACGAGGCGGAGTATAAGAGCCCTTGATCTTCCACAAGACTCAAACACGAAACGGCGTCGGAGTGTTTGATCCATAGCGCCGTACGACGTCTTCTCACCTCCACGTAGTTACTCGGCTTCACTGACTTCTTCAACACGTCTTTCAAAGCCGGTAAGCTCCCTGCGCGTGTGTACACTCGCGGGTTCTTGTGCGAGGTTTTCCAGACCCGGATCTTACCGTCTTGATGACCCGTGAACAACACCTTATTATTTTCCTCACGACATATCACTATCGCTTTCACCAAACCGCTGTTCGATTTAAACTCACTAAACTCGTTTAGGTTCTTCCAAACCCTAATGTGATTGTTGTCGGATCCTGTGAACAAGAGATCATTTGTCGCTGCTAACGAGTAAATGTGGCCTTCTTCTTGAACAATCGACCCGACAAGGCTGTTTTCTTCGCTTTGATTCCAAGAATATTCCCGAGCCCGGTCGGATCGTGGCATTTTTGGTTTCAGAGTGTGTCGTAAAAACCTAAAGGCTGGTTAGTTTCTTTGATGATTTCAAAAATATGTGAGGAAAGAAGAGTTGAGGGTTGTTTGCATTATAATAAGGTAGCTTAGCAATGAGAGTATGACACGTAATAAATTGTAATTTCGTTTTGTTTTCTCCACTTTTTATTACTAAAATAATCTCTATAAGTGTACCTATGGTTGTTGTCCTTTCTTGCTAAATATAGCCATATAGGGAATGAATCATGATGTGCATAATTCATATGATAACATTGTTTTATGTATTTGATATTTTGTTCGTCATAATGTTTTAAAGTAAGTGGGGGGAGGGGGACCGCTAATAATAAGATGGCACGTATAATATATGAAACGACTTTTTCTTCAGATTTTTAACTTTTTGTAAGAGAATTTTAAACTGGGGAGAAGTATTCTTTGGTTAAATTACGTAAAGTATAGAGAAGAGCAAAATTTCTTAAGCAAACTGCTATTTGTGGATGGGGATGATAAAGCTAGAGGGTTACCGCACATCGCAAGGCATCCCATGCATTTTTGGGGGGATAATGGATGCTGCTTTCATTAGGAGTGTCTCATGTGAATGGAATACGGATTCTCTAGGCAGAATACATTCTTAAACCGGGTCTTAAGAGCATGATTATCTGAGTCTTTTAAGGGGGTCTCTTGCACTGTTTGCGGGATCACTAACATGTGGAACATGTGAACAGTGCAAGAGACGGTTCCTAAAACTCTTAAATAAAAATCATTTCTTGCACTGTTTGCGAGCCCTATTGACACGTGTCGACCCGCGATTGGTTATTTTTTTAATAAAAAAATCAGGAAAAGCAAAAAAAAAAATAAAAAAAAAAAGAAACTCAAAAGAGGGTTTTGAATTAAAGATGCTCTAAGATCATGTTTACTCCAAGTTCTTAAGGTATGGTTCTTAACATAATATAAAAGACGTCTTTTAACTTTAACTAAAAAAAATTAAGAGATAGTTCTTAAATCTCTTATTTAAGAACTGTTTCTTAACTTTTTTTTTTAGTTAAAATTAAGAGACATTTCCTATATTACGTTAAGAACTTCACCTTAAGAACCTTACAATAATCATGTCCTAAAGGTTACTGGAATTGTTAAAAAAAGAGGTAACTGGACTTGTTAAAATAAAAAGGGTAACTGGTTAAACTTCAACCCTACAACATAACCAATCAAGCTATTAGAACGTCTGAACCGGGTCTATATATATAGGGTCTGAATGTCGGATTTGGTTGGTGAAACTATAATTGAAATCACAGAATGCAAAAAAAAAAAAAAAAATTGAATCCTAGCTTCAATGTATATGGTAAAATTTCATCGACTAATTAAATCATCGTGAAATATCTCTAAAGTAGTTCTCTTTTTTAGGATATTCATAAAGGGTTTCTGAAAGCATTACCATTTCTAATTCAAATAGTAGGAGATTAATATTTGCGTATACGTTCCACTATGAACTTTATTCTAAACCCAAGACGTATTTAATTTTAAAAAGCAGTAAATATATTGTAGATAAGGTTAAAAATGATTCATGACATTGCTTCAGTTTCTTTTGGAACATAGCGTGTGTGTTTTCTTCCTAAAAAGAAAGCATGTTTCGAAAACATTTGTCGTAAGTGACTCCATGTATGTTTTTTTTTTTGGAGAAAGTGACTCCATGTATGTTAAGTAACTAAACAATTACCAATTAAATATTTGAATAATTTGATACTTATTTCTTAACAGATTTTATATAAAGAATTGAGTTTCTTAAAGTGACTCCTCCACCAAAAAGGTCTTTGTTTCCCCTTTTACTTAAAATGGGAAATGATTAAACTACACACTCAAAAGTTCATAGTGACCAATAAACCATGTGTCCAGTTCTCATACGGATTCAACTGTACAATCCATTTATTTTAATATCAAGCTAGAACATGATTATTCCTATAACCCCATTTAAAAATGAAATTCTTATTTATTTTTTTATTCTTTTTAATTTCTTTTTTTTTGAAAAAAATATCAATCGCAGACCGCCACGTATCAGTAGATCCATAAACAATGAAAGAAAAGATTCTTAATTAAGAATTTTTGAAACCATTTCTTATACTATTTATAGGTCCCACATGTCAATAGGGTTTGCAAACAGTGAAAAGAAACCCTTAAGAGCCATGGATAATCGCAAATATACAGCCATGACGCATGATAGCATATAAATGATTACGAAAATTTTAGAACCAGTGATATCACGTTGTCATTTACTTAGTCTTTATGGTCTATTTACATGAATTAACGAGATCTATTTGACTATTTCCATCCTTACGATAACTCAAACATGAACCTATTTTGGTCACTGAAAATTTTCAGACTATTGTATGCAGTTCGGAAAAGGTTAAATAGCCTTATTAAGTTATTTGACATGAATGTTTACCTAAACTATCTTGATCAACGTAGTTTACCATCACTTAATTTTATTTTTTTCTTTAACCGCTTATTACCATTTCGGATTCCCTAAATTGTACAAATTATGAGATCAAGTCAGCGTACGTACCAGCTATAAAATGCTACTACTAATATTAATGGTTTAGTGTTGTTTTAATAAATGTAATTGTCTTGATAAACATGTCTAAATTTCGATTTCATTTTGATTTGCAGCCAACTTAGTATATATAGTTGATATTTCATCAGTTTACAAAAAAAAGAATTGATGTTTCATCAACTTTACACGCGTCCAGTGACCAGTGATACCATAACTTAGAGTTCATAGGTTATGAAGGGATAAATAATAGGTAATATTTTTACTAATAGTCGTTATATTGGGATCACGGATTCACGTGTATCTATAGAGCATCCCAGACTGTATTGGCCAAACAACTTTGTGGCTTGGTAAGAAAGAAAACGATGTCCTCTACCTAAATATGGACATCTTCATTAGCATTTTCGACCGTGCAGACATACTCTTCTTTTACCCTTCGTCTTTTTCAGTTAATCTTTTTTTTTTTTTTGATCTTTTTCTTCTTGCTGTTAATTTAATATTAAACGTAAATCATTCAGGCGTTGCCTCTCGTATAATCTTAGGTTTGTGTGTTTTTATATATTACATCTTATTAATGCCTAAGAAATACAACAAGTACATTTCATGGTATCAGTGAACCTAACAATATAAAACCTCTTTGATCTTCATTTTTGATATTGATTGAACTCTTCTTGCAATCACAAATCACAAGGGAGACATTATCTTCGACTGAAATCTTTACTACTCTGTTTTCATTCAACCAACTAGAGAGATGGTGCTCGCGACGAACAACTACTCAAAGTACAAAACTATATCTCAATACAGTTCATGCTAATGATAATCCCGATAAAGTCATTTTTCACCTGTTACTCAACGGTTTGAACTATGATGAATGGACCATAAAATTGTGCATTTCACTTAGTTCCCTAAAACCAGCCTTTGACTCACCTATCTTGAGGGCCGAACTACGAGTAATCATCTGGTGGTGGGGTGAATCAAGCACACCATCGATCCCAAAATAAGGTCTTCTATATCCGCATGAGAGATTGCTAAAGACGTTTAAGAGATAATTAAAAAGAAATTTGTGAGGTTGCATCAACTTCAAAACTCACTTGCTACGTGTAAACAAAGCATGACAACTCAGGATGATTATTTTAGCAGTTTGACAAAACTGTGGAAGGTATTGCTAAATGTATAAACTCAAAACCTGCACCTGCGGTAAATGTGAATGTGACCTCAACACACCGCATGAAAAGGAGAAAGAGATCTCACGAGTTCATGATTTTTTATCGGGATTAGATGACCCTGTTCATGGTGTGATTAGATCGTTTGAGCCATCTCTCCTCTTTCAGACTTAGACAATGTACATCATACAATATTGCAGAATGAAATCTTGTGTTTGAACGCTACAACTTCTTCCAATCAAACAAACGTTTTGGTGATGAGCTTTGCGGCTCAAACTTCTTCCAATCGGAGGCTCGAAACGGTTTATACAAGAGAAGTACCAAAACATAGCTCGAGTGAACCCTTAGAGTTTTGAGGTGGACAAAGAAAGCATGACTGGTAAAACAATGCTCATTGTGTGGAAAATGAAGACATGGAGCTTCTGTAGGTTTTAAGATGATAGGGTTTCCCAAATGGTGGGGAGATAGACCTCACATCAGGACTGAAAATTGTTTTCCTCCATCAACATCAGCTGGTCGTGGTTGTGACTTCACTCCAAGGGCCAACATCACACAAATCAACACAGCTTCTATAAGATTAACCAGTGAGCTAATGTATCATGATTGTCAGGGAGTGAGTGGAATTTCAGATGAACAATGGGCTACGATTTAGAAGATTATCAATGTTGGCAAATGATATCTTGTATATTTACATGGTTTTAAGCATCATTCTAGTTCATATTTTGATCATTTAATTAGCATTTAGACATAATTAGGTTGCATTTCCATGCATATGTCCCTATAAGGTGTTGGAGTATTCAATTGTAGCATTTGGAGGTATTTGGAGCAATTTTGGATCAAAAGAAGTGAAAGTTGAGTTTTGGGTGAACTGAGCCAAAATGAGAGTCATAAGTGTCAGAGCGGCCTGCTGGAGCGGGTTGATGCACCAGGTGTGAACCAGAGCGGGCTGCTGGAGCGGGTTGATGCACTAGGTGTGAACCAGAGCGGGCTGCTGGAGCGGGTTGATGCACCAGGTGTGAACCAGAACGGGCTGTTAGAGCGGGTCAGTGCACCAGGTGTGAGCAAGAGCGGCTTGCTGGAGCGGGTCAGTGCACCCGCTCAGCATTTTTGTTTGGTTGAATTGTTCTGGAGCGGGTTGGTGCACCCGCTGTGAACCAGAGCGGCCTGCTGGAGCGGGTTGGTGCACCAGGTGTAGCATTTTTGCTTGGCTGAATCTTTATGTATTTTTGAGCTTTCTCAGACTTGTTAGCTGGATCCACTAGGTTTTTAAGAGTCCTATAAATACTATTTAGCCTCAAAAAGTTGGATCTATCTCATTTTCTCTTAAGACTTTGTCTAATCTTGTAAAAGCTTGAATCTTTTTATCATTTTAAGGAAATACTTCATCTTATATCTTGTTTCTCTTAACCATTAACATGATTAGCCTTGAATCTTACATGGATTTAAGGTTTATCATGGAGATTAGTGAGTAATCATCTTGTGATTCATGGGTTAAATAGATTAGGGTGATTAGGTGGATATTTATGATGTTTCTTGCTTGATTAACATTGTTCTATGCTTGTTAGGTGTTCTTATTGCTAGATTAACTTTGATCAAGTTGATTTAGAGCGTTAGTCATTTCACACCCAGAAGGTGTTCGATGAAATGTCTGATCCAACCTAATATTGTCCTTTATATATTTGGCCAACGGGAGTTGATCCCGAGATGTTCAGTGGTTAATAGACTTGTTATTTATGCATGCTTGAATATATTAGGCCAACGGGAGTTGATGTTTAATGCATGATTAGCATAAGGATTATTGTCACGGGAGTGGATTAATCTATTTGAATGAGTTCTAGACTTATAGACTTGTTGATTGTTTGTTTGAACATCCGAGATTGAACCTTGATCACCTTATATCAATTATCTTTCCCATGGATCCATTCTTAATTATTGATTAGTTCTTGCACTTATTTCTTGATTGAATTTGAGATCACCTTGTTTATCTTTCTAGGATCTTAGCTTGTTACCAATCAATCATCTTCTTATTTGCTTAGATTAAGAGAGTTTGTGAATTCTTAGTGTTATAGTTCATTAGTTCCTTGTGGATTCGATCCTAAAGTGCTGCATCGATATATCATTCGATTGCGGTAGCGTACACATTAGGTTAATTGGTGAGTGTGTAAACGCGAATATCAGCAAACCATCAACGAATTTAAGTGGCAAAAGTCATGATACCGTCTGGAGACTCGACACTTGAGCGGACTGGACAATTCGAATTTCTCGATGACATTCAAGATATAACACCTCGGTTATGTTATCAGCATGCACATTGTTATGACCCTAAAATAGGGGACAGTCCGACTTACATCTCAATTATCATTGCAAAATATTTATTTTATTGATGGATTTCATACGAATTTATTTCATTTGGACAAATTATTGACATACAATTATTTGGTGGGACAAGTGACTGATAAACTCATGATTTTACAGGACCGGGTTACGTAAATTCTTATTGGAGCGGGTGAGCAAGAGAGAGAGGGGCTGCACCAGTTTAGTGGAATGGAGATTTCCTATTTCTGTTGCATCTGGAAGTGTCTTAAATCTCCGTGCACTAGTAAAAGCCCCGCGGTACGGTATGCCTTTTCGGTTTAAGAATATTTACTTTTTATAGATAAATATGTATTTTCTTAGGGAAAAGGAAATCAAGTTTTTTGAAGCTGTATAAATATGGATATAAAGGTTATAAGATTATTTATTCACATAGTAATAAGAAACCCTAAACAAGTATTTTCCTCAATACAATTTTTCTCTTTGCTTTTGAAATGGACTTTTCAAAGGTCCAAGTATCAAAGTAGTATAAGAGATTGTCAATCCAATCCTAAGTTTCTAGATCAGTGAGAATGCAAATCAAGTTCAAGCTAAGCAAATGCGATATTTCAATTTGTAACAAGATTGTCAAGCAAGCAATATAAATGGATTAAACTTCTAATGGATGTAAATGAGAACCAAAGGGTGAGGGTATAGAGTTTGGGTGGTTTAGATCCAACTAAGAGTGGCAAAACAATAATCAACAGGTCCTATAAGTCTAGACTAATCACTAGGCTAATCCTTTCCCAAGGCAATAGCCCTTTTGATATAAAAGATTAGACACAAATCCCTTTGGTCTAATCCTATCAACAAGCATTAAAACACAGGTCTTTCAACTATCTAATAAGTTTAGCATCAAATGCATTTGGCTAAACTAACAAAGAACTCATTATCTTTGGCTCAAACATTTTATCGAACACCTTCCGGGTGATAAATGTCCAAGATCAAGATTTGAGATGATCAAGCTAAACCTAGCATTAAGAACAAGATAACAAGTAAAGAACCTTAATGATATAACCCCAAACACTCTTAATCATCACCAAACCACCCTAATCACCCAAACCCACAGGTTCAAATGGAGTCTACTCACTAATCATCATGATTACCCTTAAATCCATGGTTGATCTGAGACTAATCATGATGAAGAACAAGTTTAATCAATCAAACACACAGAAAATAGATGAAAATGTACAAAAGATTAGATCTTCCACCAAGATACAAATGTGTTTCTAGAGAAAACAAGATAGATCTTTGTTTTAGGTTTCAGAATGTATTTATAGTCTCTAAAAAATCCATGGTGGGCCCAGCTAACAGGTCTGAGAAAGCCCACAAAACATTAGAAATTCGACTAAGTGAAAATCAGTGAACGGGTGTATGAGCCCGCTCTGAACGGCTGCTCTGAAGCTACAGCGGTCTCTCTTCCCCGCTCCAAGGACCCGCTCCGTAATGCTCGACATATGGGAAAATGTCGAGCGGTTGCCTTCAGTCGCTGCGCTTTCCCGCTCCAATCGTCTTATCTCTCTATGAAATGCTTAGCGGTCTCCTTTGCTCGGTCTGACTGCCCGCTCCAGTCGTATTGTTTCTGAATGAAATGCCGAGCGGTCTCCTTTGCTCGGTCTGACTGCCCGCTCTGGATTCGATTCTAGGCTCTGATCAGCTTTTTCTCATTTTCTGAACCATAGTGCCTTCCAATACCTCTAGTAACTCAAATTGGTACTTCAACACCTGATAAAAACAAATGCATGCAGAATGAAACCTAAAATGCCTAAACTCTAGCCTAAATGATCAGAATGCACTAGAATAAACAACCTAAACAATGCAAATAATGCAAGATATCAACTCCCCCACACTAGTCCTTTACTTGTCCTCAAAGAAAGCTTAGGAAACTAAATGACAATGATCCTAAAACCTTAAGGAACCCTTCATAGCCACCAATATGCCATCTTTACAAAATCATAACAAGTAGCATGAGCAAAGCATCTCAACAAACTCTAACTTCTCTAGGCCTATCTCAAAACCTTAGCCTTTACACTCGCCTTCAAGAATCCACAAGCAAACCAATCACCAAACTCTCACATTCATTAGACAATATAAGATGAGTTCTTGCACATTGAGACTTGATTTCAGTCATTTGGCTTGGTATGATCAAAAGGAGACAATGTGAAAAGAGAGGGTTTTAAATGCTTCAATACAATGTGGCAACACTCAACAAAATGAGCTAGATCATTATGCAAAATTTATCTAAGAAATGAAGCAACTCATGCATGCATATGTCGGTTCTCATCATTCTACCCCTTTCCTAAATGAATGCCAACTTCTACCCTTCTTCTTTTTCACCTCTCCCCAATAATCAAACTCACTCTCATCTCACACCCAAAAATCACTCTTTTTCTTTCATTTTCTTAACTAACTAGGAACTTTTCTTTTACATACATAGCTCTCTATTCATTTCTTCATTTCCCACTACTTATTACTTCTTTTTCTCTTTTTTTTTTTAGTTTTTTTTAAATTCAATGTGGGGAAGTACGCTTAGACACTAGAGCTCTTTTCATTCTCTTTCAAGTCCCGAGAAGTTAGTTTTTTTTTCTTTTCTTTTCTTTCAACACTCTTTTTGAGTCATCTTTTACTCACCAAAAACATTAAAGCTCATAAACCCAACAATTCTCCTAAATGCTAGCTCTAAAGAGGTCCTAATGCTAGCCAATGATGAGAACAAACCCATGTCGCTCCCAATACTCTCAAGATTTTGCACATGAAAAGCTATCAATAAGAGACCTCACTCAAGCAAATCAATGATGGCTGCAATGAATGGTAAGGGTGGTTTAAGGGTATGGGAGTGCCATTTGGGTTAACAAGAGGGTGGTGAAATGGATGAGATAACCCAAATGTGTATGAAATCCATGACCAAGTATGCAAGTGCCCATATGCAAGAGAGATTAAGTTCATTCAGTTCAAGTTCAGACTGGAGTTGGTTTCAAGGCAGCAAGCTTTATCAATCAAACAAGTTTCAAGAGGAGTTTTCAAGGCTCGAAGTTTACAAGCTATTAAGAGAATGTTTAAGCTACTTATTATGATTGAGAATGATAGCACATTAGATTCTTTGCATGAGCTCTTAAGGTTTTTATAAATGTAAATGATGCACACTACATGCTCTAGACTCAATCCTAAGATGGAAATGATGCAACTAGATTCTTTTTTTTTTTGGATTCTTTTTTAATTTTTTTAATTTTTTTTGATTTTTCTATGCAAGTAAGTATCTACAATGCACGATGCCAAGTAAAAACACTCAAAGAAAATATGATTAGTAACCTTGTACCTCCCCACACTTAGATCAGAAAGTCTCTGTGTTACTAAGCGGGAGAAGGCACCCAAAAGAAAGACTAAATGCAATGGTATGTACAATGGGAGTGAAGGAGTACCTCTCTAAAGATTTCGGTTGGAGGCAAACGCCTCGTCCTTGATTTCTTTGAGGAAGGTGGTGTGATAGTTCCAGTTTGGTTCGCTTTCGACGTCTTCTCCATTCTCATCGGAAGAAGAGGCAAGAGAAGGGGAGTTGTTTCCAGAGTTGGATGGAAGAGCAATGGGATTACGCTTCAGACGCTGGAGTTGTTGTTCTGAGAGTGGGAAGCCTAGCTCCAGTGATGGATCTCCATGTGGATGGTGTGGATGAGGTTGTGGTGCTGAAGTGGCCTATAGGATGAAATCGGTGGAACTGCAGCCTCCCACTTCTCCTTTGACCAGTAGATCACCCACTTTCTTCATGAACTGAGAAGATGCCTTTGCTTGCTGCTTTACAATTTTCTTGAGCTCCTTGTACTTTGTTTTCAGCTTAAAAATTGTCATGTCCTGAGCTTTGTTTCATCTTTGGAGTTTCCCAATCTGCTCGTTGGCATCGCTGAGGGGATCCTGAGGTATAGCTCCCATGTGCTGGTCGAAATAGTATCGAGGATAGCCATAAACGGGACTAGAAGATGGTTCAGGGGAGTCAGCCCATGAAGAACTATCTAGTACTCCAGCTCTTTTCTTCTTTGGGTTGGTGATGGGGTCAAGAGGTCCATAGGGTCCCAAAAGATTGATTTCTGGGATGTCAAAACTGATGATACCTGGGTTATTTAGGCTGCCTTCATTTGGGAGTAGGAGTTCAACTGCCTTGCCGTACAATTGGTAAGTGTAGACAAGGTTCCCCTGGTACCATCCCCTTAGGTATCTGACATTCCTTAGATAAGGACCGTCAATGAAAAGTGGTCCTACTGCATCATGTCCCAAATCAACACCCTTAGCTATGAGTAGTGGTGTTATCAAGCCTCCAATTCCCATTTGAGGGCTGAGATCATGAGTTGTCCACACCCATTCTTTATAATGCATCAGCCTTGTGACGAAGAACCCAACCATTCCAAAATCTCTGTATATGTCAGTGTTGGGAAGTGATAATTTTGAAGACGGTGCATACACTCGAACAGTCTAACAAAGTAACCTCAACTCCTCTTCATTCACTGTCCCTGGCTCTTTCATTGGGTACATGGTATGGACAATTATGCTGTGGAGATAACGTATTGTTGGGTGTCTTATGGCAGAGTTCCTGTCCTTGCCCATAGAATGCTTGTTCCCCCTTATCAACTTCCAAACTGATGAAGGAACATCTTGGTACTTGGGGGGAGGTTGGAATCTTCATTGTCCTGGAGTTGTAGCGCCTCTCCAATCTCTCTGAAAGTCACTCGGTAGGTCCTGCCTTTGACTTTAAACTTGATCCTTCCCCAACCTTCCTGTAAGTGCTCAACATCGTAATGGAATGTAGCCTCCAAGGTGGATAGAAACTGGCAGGAAACTTCTTTGTAAGTTAGGTAAGCCATGGAACCGAAGCTTTCTATGTTCATGTGACTCAACATTGTCATCACATCAGATTCAATCTCCAATCTTTCCATCATTTTGGGGTCAGAAAATCTTGTCGGAGTCCATGAAACTCCATTCATCAAGTGGTAGTGTAGTTGGGACACAGTCGGTGTCGAGCTCTTATCTTTCTCAACAGCAACCCTTTTTCCTTTAGATGTAGATGTTCTAGCTCGCTTCAGGGGGGCTGGTTCATCATCACCACTGTCAGCCATAGGGCCAGATGGGGCAGCCTTGCTCACCCCCTTGCCCTTTTCCTGACCTTTCTTGCTTGCCAGCGTCTTTTGTCTAGTTGTTTGCCCTATTCCAGATGTGCCTAGTTCAGGTGCCAAAGCCTTCCCTCGTAGCTCAGTCTCTTTTCTTGCGGCTTTTTCCGCTTCAGATCTGATCTTTTCTTGATTTTTCTTTCCCATTAGTACCTACAAAAATGCAGACCTTACCTTTTGTATCAGTAAATGAAAAGAAAAGAGTGGTTAAGAAAGACTATCAAGCATTCCCTTTGTTCATAGCATGAAAATGGTAAGAAAGGGATTGCATGGACAATTTTAGTTTCGATTCTGAGAGAACATTGCTAGCTAGCTTTCAAACATCATAGCACATCAAGCTAAAACACATTCAAACTCAACTGTGAACAATTTCGAAAAGCCCCAAATCTCAAGAACCCTAATTTTCAAAGTTCAAGTTTTCATTCCATTAACCCATAATTGAATCAACCCATCATGATATACAAGCATCCCTAGTCTATTTCACAAGAATCAAGCAAGAATCTGATCAAAATCCGACTTTGAATTTTTTAGGGTTCTTGGACCCACAAAATTCATCTTTGAAATCTCATACCTTGCTTAGAATTTGAAGAGATGAGGTAATAATAGACAACTGGGGTGAAAGCTATGGAGGAAGGATGATATGTTTTGGTGAAGGAATGAGAGAGTTTATGAGTTTAGAAATGGATGGGGAAGTTGCAGTTTATGAGAAAGGGAAAAGGAAAAAGGGTGGGTGGAGGAGAAATCGAGGAGAGAGAGAGAGAGAGGATCAGGTCGGGTCGGGTTTTGAGTTAGAAAACTTACATGGGCGTGAGCTGGAGCGGCCTGCAGAGACCGCTGGGTGAGCCCGCTCCGTGTTCCGCAATTGGAGCGACAATGGCGAGCGGTCTCTATGAGTCGTTGCATTACGCCGCTCTCACGAGATCCGTTTTATAATTTGAGCGAGCGAGTGCCATGGCTCGCTGGGGATGCCCGCTCCGGATTTGGCGATTTATGGCATTTTTAGCCGAGCGGTTGTCTTGGCCCGCTGCAATTGGTTGCTCCAGGCCCGCTGCAATTATATAGTTGAAATAAGTCTAGATTAATCACTAGGCTAATCCTTTCCCAGGGAAATAACCCTTTTGATATCAAATATTAGACACAAATCACTTTGGTCTAATCCTATCAACAACCATTAAACACACAGGTATTTCAACTATCTAAGAAGTTTAGCATCAAATGCCTTTGGCTAAACTAACAAAGAACTCATTATCTTTGGCTCAAACATTTTATCGAACACCTTCCGGGTGATAAATGTCCAAGATCAAGATTTGAGATGATCAAGCTAAACCTAGCATTAAGAACAAGATAACAAGTAAAGAACCTTAATGATCTAACCCTAAACACTCTTAATCATCACCAAACCACCCTAATCACCCAAAACCACAGGTTCAAATGGAGTCTACTCACTAATCATCATGATTACCCTTAAATCCATGGTTGATCTGAGACTAATCATGATGAAGAACAAGTTTAATCAATCAAACACACAGAAAATAGATGAAAATGTACAAAAGATTAGATCTTTCACAAAGATACAAATGTGTTTCTAGAGAAAACAAGATAGATCTTTGTTTTAGGTTTCAGAATGTACTAATAGTTTCTAAAAAAAAACATGGTGGGCCCAGCTAACAGGTCTGAGAAAGCCCACAAAACATTAGAAATTCGACTAAGTGAAAATCAGTGAACGGGTGCACGAGCCCGCTCTGAAGCTACAACGGTCTCTCTTCCCCGCTCCAAGGACCCGCTCCGTAATGCTCGACATTATGGGAAAATGTCGAGCGGTTGCCTTCAGTCGCTGCGCTTGCCCACTCCAATCGTCTTATCTCTCTATGAAATGCCGAACAGTCTCCTTTGCTCGGTCTGACTGCCCGCTCCAATCGTATTGTTTCTGAATAAAATGTTGAGCGGTCTCCTTTGCTCGGTCTGACTGTCCGCTCTGAATTCGATTCTAAGCTCTGATCAGCTTTTGCTCATTTTTTGAACCATAGTGCCTTCCAATACCTCTAGTAACTCCAATTGGTACTCCAGCACCTGATAAAAACAAATGCATGCAGAATGGAACCTAAAATACCTAAACTCTAGCCTAAATGATCAGAATGCACTAGAATAAACAACCTAAACATTGCAAATAATGCAAGATATGAGCTTTCTTCAAGGTTAAATTTGTGTTTGTTCACAACACTTTCCTACAGACTGAAGTTCGCAATTATTTGGTTTTATGGCATAACTGAATGCATACCTGGAGTGTGGATGTCATCTAATAGTGGTAGCAATGAGCTTTTATTAAGAGTTGTGATATCTGTTTTAGAGCTAAACCAACTCGACAGTGTTTTTCAGACAGTTTTGAATAATGTAAAAAAAAAATGATTTATGAAAGAGTGTCTCAGAATATCACCCGAGAACCACACTACACTTGACCAAACCACATGTATTCTTTCTCTTCCAAGTAGACTGTAAACATATATGGTGGAGTATTTCTAATTGATCCTTCCATTCATAGTAGTCTTGAATCCTTTCCTAGTTGAAGGATTGTTAGGATTCTAAGATGATAATTTGAATATGCGCGAGGAAGTCGCCAAATATTGTTGTTTTATAGAGAATATATAACATCATTTTTGGGATCCCTAGTCTTGATAAACCTTCAATTGAAAAGTACTCTTGGATACTCCCAAATGATGACAAGTTATCAATCTAGAATCTACATGTATTTTCATTCCCCACTCTTAGCTTAAGACAAGGATAAATTTTACCTAAGTAATATGTTGGCTAACCAATAATTTATTTGGTTTGGCTTGACTGCCCAATAGTTCCTTAAGTTTCCTTGTAGCAATTCATTTGTATATCTAACAGCCACACTGAACCTTTCTTAAAAAGTAGTAATTAACCAAATAAGCTTTAGGAAGTTAAAGACGATTCCATGTGTATAAATCAACCACTCCTAACCCTCCTTGATCCCTTGGTAAAGAAATAGTCATCCACAACACTATTGCTGAATTATGGCTGTCAATTTTTCCCTTAGAAACACAGTGAATATAGAGTTAACACGTTAGACGCATGCTTTAAATAGTATAAAAGTTGAGCACTAGCAATTAGTAACAGTTCTGATGAAAAGTATTTGACCCACAAAAAACAGTTTTGATGACACTACTTCTTGCAAGTGACAAACCATATATGGCATAATTCATTGATGTCACTAATGTGGATGGTGATACTGAACCCATTGCCCATATTAAGTTTTAGTAACAAAAATTTGAGGAACTATTGTTTCAGTCACTACATTGGTTTACAAATGTGAATTTTATTAAGTGTAGAATCTATACTATTACAATAGGACACACCTTGCTTTTTTCACTAATTTCCCATAGCTTTTAGCCTAGTCGTATCTTTCATTAAGGGTAATTAGGATATTTTGAGCCATTCCGTTTTTCTCTCTAATTTTCTTGTTTGATATTGTGTCGTTTTCCTTAAACCATTTTAATGGTTTGGTTTTAAACCGCGTTTTCTTAAATCTAATCCGGTATACAATTATTTAGTCTCTAATAAGAAATCCCAAAACGGTTAGGGTTCCAACCCTTAAATGAAATTACATTACGTCGACTGAAACCACAAAACCTAAACCTTGAACCCTCTTTCTATTATTGTTTAAAATAATAATAACTGAAATGAAATGTTAACAATGAAATGTTACTAACTGAATAACATTATGAATGTTAAATACATAAATCAAGTCATTTCTTCCATCTAATGCCATAATTTTTCAATGAATCTCTAAATTTGAATATTTTCTAATAGATAAGAACGCAATCCCTAAACTATTTACATAATCTTATAAAATCCAGATTTTTTGTATATTACTAACAATACTAACTGATGTGATTATTCAATTTTAAATATTATAGCTCAGTTTAAAAATCAGATATTATGTTTAAAAAATCCTGATTTTATATAATCCTAACAACACTAACGCTTTTGTATCATTAGTTTAAAGTTTTTAAATTATAGATATTTATTTTTTTACCTTGGCTGAAATATTTTTCACATTTAAATTAAATCACGTAATACATTTTCGAAGGTATATTTCAAGTTTTTAATATGGAACCTTCCATATTTTGTATATTATTATGAAACTTGGGCGATGGTCAATGTATTAACTAATGTATATATGCAAACTTCCATATCTTCTTATAGCATATATTACATACTTGGTCGATTGTCTAAGAATGTATACTATTAAGTAATTAATTAATGTACTTAAATGCAAATATCATAATTTACAGAAGAAAATCTCTTTATTAATTTTCAAAATTTTAATTGACCCGTATGTATATGTTAGAAATATAGATTGTCTAAATATTATCTTAACTGTATAAATGTTTTTTAGGAAATGAACATTCACAAAACATCCAAAACTTCCTAAACTACAGTAAGATATTCTCTAACAATAAAATTTAGGTCTTACGAGTACTCTATTGAGCTTTTCTTATAAATACAACCAGTTACATCGACTTAAACTCACAACCATTTTGACGAAGAAAAAAAACTATGAATGTTCTTTTGTCGTTCACTTTTTGGGTGATGTGAAGGCTTTCAAAACCAGTTGGAAGGTTCATGTGAAAGTGTTACATACGTGGAAATAGTACAACTCTGTCTTTGGAGAAACACTTAAAATCATCTTAGCAGATGATCGTGTATGTTTTAAATTATATGTATACTATAAATTTATTGTTATTTGTTTCATTAAATTCAGTTACATAATTAACTATGCTATATCTGTATTTGTACATGTAAAAAAGATGCAAAATTCATGCTTCGTGCAAAAATACGTACCTGAAAAGCAAGGGGCGACTTCTACAAGTTGGAGTTTGGAGAAATATTCAAAATTTCACTCTCAGACTAACAACATGGATGTACAAATCAACTGAACATTCGTACAAAATGGACTTTGTTCATAACACAACAATCACCAGATCTAATCATGTGAAAGATGGCATGTTTCTAAGTTTGGTCGATTTTCAGTTGGTTATGAGTGGATCGCTGCAAGCATGCTTTCTAATAGGTACTTAAACAAAAAATTATATATCTATTTAGATGTTTATCATATTTGATTTTGTTAATACATATGTTGCAGACGTGATTGGTCAGGTTGATGAATTGGGAGAGCTAGAAACAATACAAAGTTCAGGCAAAACAAGTAGAAAACTTGAGTTTCATCTACTTGACTTCAAGTCTGATCCTCCAAATATTTAATCAATAGATTTATAAGTTCTGTAGGATTGCAAATCCTTCTTTTGAAATCTTAATTATCTTACTCTTTTTTTTTGCTTTTGGTATAGTGATTCAAAGATTCCATGATGCCTATGGGGCAAGTTTGCTGAAATCGTGCATGATGCTTGCACACAAAACAAAGTGGGAATGACTATTTTTCTAATCCGATTTGCTAAGATCAGACGATTTAGGGGTTTAATCTACTTTATTGTATTAAACTGTTTTTAGCAAATATTATGTGGTATGTAGCATCAGCAAGCTAAAGGTTATGTATTGATAGGAAAAATACAAATTTGCAATGCGTTTGAGGCGTCATACGTTATAATAAATCTTCCAATAGTAGAAGTTGACGCGTTCAAAGTTGTAAGATACCATTTTGTTTGAAATAATTATAAAATTTGATATTAAGGTTATTTGTTTGTCGTTTATAATTGTGTATAGTTTAATAAATACAGTGTGAATGTTCAATGAAGAGGAGAAGTCCCTTACCATTTGTGAGTCAAGAGAAGAGAAACTTGAGTTGGAAATTATTAATGGAGTGCAAGATAAGAGTGATAAATGGTATCTAGCGCCGCAAAGAAGCATCCATGAATATCAGGATGCCTTGAGGTAAATGACTTTGTTAATTGTCTGTCTTGTTAAGATTTCTTCCTTTTACATATTCCTAAAATATATAGTCTATGAATGTACTCACAGATGCCCTTAATGTAGGCTGAAAAATGCTTGGTAATGTATATTGTCTATGTCATTGATTCATACTGAGGATGGTATTACATTGGATGTTGCATATGCAACAAAAAAGTTTTTAAGGTTGCAACTAATGTGAAAACTCTTAATGGACAATATTACTTCACATATTTGGTGGTGCGAGGTATGCAAGAAAAATGTTACTTTCGTGTCACCAAGATAAACTATAATGTTTTCTATGTTATACAACTTACGGGGTTTTGCTTTTTAGGAGTATGCTTAAAAATTTTATAATTTTTTTTTAGGTTTAAACTTCATTTGATGGTGAAAGATGATACATGAGAAGCAAGATTCATGCTTCTTGACTTGGTGGCTAAGGGATTGATTACTGAATCTGTTACAGAACTTTTGAACGGATCGTTTGATGAGGTACATATGATAACCTACCTTTTATTTTACAATTGCCTTTGAGTGAATTGCTAGCCCGTATGTATTATTAATCATTATTTCCTATTCCAATTTGCCATCAGCTTAAGATCCTAATGACTTGCCTGACGCCATTACTCAAGTTGTAGGAAAGACTTTTACTTTTGGTGTCTATGTTGAAAAAGAGCATACTGTTTATGGAGCTGAGATTTACAAGGTTGGTAGGGTATTTAAAGAGAGAATGGAATGCTTAACCAATGAAGTCACTCAAACAGAATCCTTCCCGGATAAGGGGTTGACATTTACAAGTGGTGAAGACGTAATGTCTACACCATCCACATTTGCAAATGGAATGCTTAAACAATGCTTAGTGTATTTTTATAATGTTTTAGAGTGCTTTACATCTTGGTCACAATAACAACGAGGCAATGTATACGCCATTCGTTAAGCGCAATGACTCTTTGAGTGGTGCATCTGACATATCTTCATCGACTAAAAAAGTTTGCTCAAAACAAGTTCTGTTTGGAGATGATGAACAAGATGGAGTCTAAGTCTTAGTTTGGTTTTATTTTTGAACTTTTGGTTATTATGTATTTTTGGGATTAATGGTTTGATTTTGAAATTCTCTAAATTTAGTTATATTGAATTTGTGTTTAATTTAACTTTTTATTACATATTGGTTATATTATTTAATCTGGACCTTTCTCAGATTTCTTTAAAATATTTAATAAACCAGAAAGCCTAACATATGGTCATTGGGTTTCTCATATGAATCTATTATCCTCAAGAATGAAGCCGAGGGTGAAGTGAGGGCTAACAACGCAAAACTGGAGTTACTTGACCGCCTCATCCCGTCGTATGCCATGAAGTCTGACAAAGAAAACCTTGAATCGAAGCTATGGCTTGCAGAAGCGAGGATGGCAGATGTAAAGATTCCAAATATTGATTGGTTCAAACTTGGTGAGTCCAACATGTACGACTAAATCCTTCGCTTCAAAATCTTTATAACTTTGTTAAAAGTTTATGTTTTATTTTCCGGTCGTTTAGAACCGTTTTTATTTTATTTTGTTTTCGAATATTATCTTAAACGTAATATCGTTTAATTTAATTGCATATGTCTTTGCATATCTGAGTATATTTCTTAACTCATTTTTGTTGTGATTGATTAGCTTAGTTTAGCTTGGTGAAGGTTATTTTTAGTTAGAAAGTTTGGTTCATTATGAATAATTGGTCATTCGAAACAAACTGGAAGTAGGGTTTATATTATAAATTTGATCTTGTTTAATTGAGTATAGCTTTAGTATAATGATTGGACAGTCTAGGGCTAGGAGTAGTTTGAATCTACAACAAAAAAAAAGAATTGATGCTTCTGTCTTACAATTGATTGAAATATAATCATTGCAATATTTTATGTTTTCTGTATATATGTATTACATTATTTTGGTTTTCAATTAAATTAAATATTTTTAAGAAATCATATTGAACTAGTTGTTTATAGGCTTGAGCTGTGTAATTATTATGATTTTTAACATTTGAACAGCCGAATTTATATGGTATGATTGAATAATATTAATTTCTATAGTAAATTTGACTTCATCTCTATATAGTTGTGATTTCGTGTCTTATAATTCTACCATTAATGTCTATCATTGTATATTATTGTCTTACCAAATTTACGTCATGAGATTGTAACAATAAATTTGGAACATTCTTCTTTGTAGACATTTATCATTAATTATTATTGTATATATAATAATATATAATTCTATTTAGGAATGAATGTTTTTGTTGCTTTATTAACCATAAAACGAAGTTGACTTCTGCAAATGAATAAGTATCTTATACAAACATTAAACATAATCGTAAATGTATATGATTCTCATACAAAAACATTTGTAGCTTTTTAACAAACAAATGAAAAATATTCAAAAAGAAAATAAAATCTCCCTTTTGAAAAACATGCACAGATCTCTAAAAAATGTGAACTCCATATATAAAAATGAACATTTAAAAGTATATTACACATTTACTTGAAACAACCAAAGGAATAAATATCCTCGCTTTCAAAGCATGGATCAAAATCTAGTGCTTATTATTATTATTATTATTATTATTATTATTATTATTATTATTATTATTATTATTATTATTATTATTATTATTATTATTATTATTATTATTATTATTATTATTATTATTATTATTATTATTATCGGTTTCTCTCTTCTCACAATGAAGATTAATATTGCTTCATTTATTGTCATGTTAAAAGCTTCTGGTAGTTATTTCAGAAAAAATGTCAAAAATTAATTATAGTTCTGAATTTAGCATTGCACCCACAACTTTACTGAAAATTTGTCGATTACCAATTAAGATATTATATTCTCTAATATATTATAAATGATTTCTTGTTCGACTAGCCAAACCGTGAAACTGAATTTACTATAAATTACTTACGACAATATAATAGAAGAATTTTGTTACCACTAAGAAATCGTTAAGCGTCTTTCATCACCAACTTAGAATCATTTAATGCTAATTGTTAGAGATTTATATGTGAAAGCAAGTTAAACCGAAAACATACCTTAGCCCAATTTAGTGACGAAGACTACTTAATACAATATGGAATTGGATGCAAGAGTCGGGGATGAAATCACAGACGAAAATCAACCACTTGTCACAGTTCAAGTGCTCTTCTAGTTGATTCCTTATAGCTTTCTATCTCTAAAATGTATTATTATCTCTCTAGTATTATTCTTGTTATTACTTTAAATGATCTCTTTTTTTTACAATATGTCTTATTTATAGACAACCAAATGATATATATGTGAAGAGTCATATATTTTTCAAAGAAGAAATACATACATTCATGAAGAATTGCATAGGTTATGGAGTTTAACCAATAACTAGCAGTTAACCAAACCGGTTTAGTATGTTGTCTAGTAATGGATGCAACCCGACCATAAACTAATACTAAATTGAGTGTATCAAAAGTAAATAATTGAGAAGAATTGAAAATCAAGATTGAGATGAAGGGCAAAATTTTCTATGCTGATGTTTTACCTTTTTACGGTTTTGTTGCAAGGAAGGATAATTTGGAAGAAAGGTCGAGGTGTCTAACAATGTTTGAAATTGTTTATCCTATTTTAGTTGATGAACCAGTATCAGATCTACTTACACTTTACTACAGCTCACAAACAGATTATGAGATATGATTATGCAGCGGCATCAACAATTTAATTTGGGGTCTTTATGTTTTTAAGCTAGTCACATTTCAAAAGTGAGATAGCCAAGTTGATCATGAGACTGCAAAGGATCCTCATATTAATATACTCTTTAAAAGATTGTACTTATGTAAGGAAGAAAGAGTAACTGGTTCTTTGATGAAGGTATATAATTAGAGATGTCATTGGATTTTCTCATCTAATAAAAATTTTCAGATGAATAATTTTGACATTTCAATACAATTTATATACTATATTGTCAATTTAATATTAATTACAAAATATGTCAACTATTTTAAATAAATTTATTTATCCTGAACATTACTGATTAAAAATTTACAATTATTAATAAGATAAATATATTTAATTATTTTTTACAATTATTAATAAATAAAGGACAATTCTCTTAAATAACTTTTTAAAAGTTTTCGTCACAAAAATAACTCTCGAAAAATAAAATGACCAAAATAGTTTTTTTCTGAAATTTTCAATTTTTTTTATTTTTTAAAAAATTTAAAATTTTATCCCTAAAACCACCCCTTAACTCTAAACTCTAAGTCTAAATTAGTTAACCCTAAAAGTATTAATGCATATAAATGTATTTTTAGCTTCTAAAAAAAACTATTTTGATCATTTTCTTCTTTAAAAATTATTTTTGTGAAAAACAAACTAAAAAGAACTATCTAAAAGAATTTCTCTAAAATAAATATATTTAATAATTATTATTTTTTAATTTGTGTGAAAATGTCAAAAATTGAGGAAGTATAAGTTTGAGTTCAGTATGCTGACAAAGTTCACATTATTCCAAACGTATGTGGTTATCTGACTACTTGCCATCATTATTTACTATATTAACTTCTTTATAAATATACAAAATGCTTTCGTTTATATTCAAAATTACTTTAATGTTCAAACACAACCAATAGGATATACATATACTGAATGAACACAATCTTTTCATTACGTTTAGCTCAAGCTTGAACATTCCAACGAGCAAAAAAATAAAAAACGAAAAACGAAAAGAGAATGAATAACGCTCATACGTTTTATAGTAACTTGTATCCGTTAAACTGACCAAAGAACGTAACAAAGGCGATATATAACAGCTGCCCTCAATTTTTTTTTTGGTTCTAATCACTTCCTTTTACATGGAAGCCAGAAGTCCTCTCATTTCAGTTACCCCAGGAACGTTTTCACTAGGGTAAACTTTGGCTACGAGCTGCACGAAGCTTTCGTACTTGTCCAGAAACTCCTTCTGTTTTCAGTTATTTATATATATGCTTAGTTTTTTTTCTTTTCTTTTCTTAAAGATCTCTATAATGCATACTTTTATCAACAACTTCTGAAAAATTCAAATTTAAGTTGGTACCTTGCATTTGTCCCACAATGATGGTAGCAACTCCTCCGATGCTAGATTCTTCTGCAACTTTTTATACATCTGCGCAATCGATTTGTCCACCTATCCGAACAAGAAAGCAGCTATATGTTAAAAAGTCTGAGAACAATTAAATTAATTCACTACAAGTCACATCTGCTTTACCCCTGACAAGCTTGATTTTAACATCTTCCGGAGTTCCATTTTCGACAAACCCAGCTGGAATGGTATCTGAAATATATATAGAGAGAGGCATGTGTATCAGACTACTACAGTTTTTTTTTTGTTTAGTTAGTGATGGAGCAACTAGTTAACTAATAACTAACCTCTTCAGGGGTGATCGTATACATAAAATCTTCAATTTTTTTAGCAAACTGGAAAAGTCTTTCGAATTGCTGCAGGGACAAAGAACACATTAAGCAAACAAAAAAAGGGTGGTATCCTCAACAATTTACTCCAACAAATGCTATCGGCTGAAATTGGGAAGCAGCACTTACGTAATATATTATCAGGCTAATGTGGCGGGTACAAGCTTGTTCATATGCTTCACTTGCCTGGTGATAGAACTTGGCTAATGTGGGCACAACATTAGCCAGGTCATACAGGCTACATACAGACAAACACACAGGGTTCAAAAATGAGTAGTTGGAATAGAGAGAGCAAGAAAAGGACTTTACCTATTCTGAAAAGCAGCATAATTTTCTAAAAGGAGAATATCTGCATATTTAGGATCTTGCTGGGCAATTTTCTCCAGGGTCACAAACATTATGCTTACCTATAAAACACCATTAGTTAGAATCTGTCAACAATAGTGAGAAAGAAAACGAATTGGAGAGTAAATGCAGAGCAATCTGTAATGCTTTATTATATCTTGCTGTTATTCAAGTCGAGAACGAACTTATGGTGGATATATACATTGTAAGTGGACTAAGATCAGATGCATGTATGTTACTGAAATGGAGAACATTACTTTCATTGCATGGTTTGTGTAACTTTAGTGGTTCAATAGAAATAGCAGTACTTACGAATTTCGTGTATGCCTGATCAACCAAATCCCTAGATTGCCCTTGTATGTACTGTTCCATACGAGTAGCAAGTGCTGCAAATCTATGAAAATGAGATACTAATGTTAGGATAGCAACGAGTAATACTAGAACAGTTTCTTGGATCACTTTCATCTATTATATTAAAACAGAAACATGACCTATTGATATAAGTATGATCCAACTATTTAAATACAAATTATTAAAATTTATTATTAATCATTGAAAAAAAATATTATACAAAAAAACACAAATATGACTAAAAGACACAAATATAAAAATTAAATTTCTAAAAAAAATATAAGACAAAAAATACCTACCCTTTTAAGGGCGGGTCAAAATCTAGTTCGGAATTAAAGTTCAGAACCACAAGATCAATTGGTATTGTTCATAAGGTGAAAGGAAATACTATCCGGCTAGGGAAGAAATAAGCATACACATCGCACTAATCAGTGGCAAAAAATTGAATGTCCTGATTACCTTGGAATATATGGCAAGACGCCCATTTGTCTTACATTACGCTCGTTTCTTTCAATCTGGTGACAAGCTTCATCGACAAACTGCAATGGAAGTTGACTTGAAATAATTAGTAGGAAGACTACGCCAGGAATATAAACCAAACAATCTATGAATAACATACCCGGCTGAATTGCATAGAAACCCTCGCCTCCAGATCTCCAAGCAAAAGGCGAACAAATCCTGCAGCATCAGCTTTCTGACCAGATAGATACTTTTCAGTTATGCCATGCATTGATATACACCGTAGGGGGTCTATTTTATATGCCCAGTCAACAACAGCATAGAAATCCTCCTGCAGCGACAAGAACATAGGGGATCTCTCTTTCAGTAATAAAAATTAATTGCTAACCTATAGATTTAATCCAGAAAATTAACAATTGAGTCTTTCATCTAACACGGGAACATTACTTTCAGGGAACACTTACCTGAATACCATCAAGTAGATCTTGAAGAGATTCATTCAGTGCCGTCAGGTCTGGGGAGGTTTTACCTGCAGAATTGGCAATTTATTGCTTTCAGAACCGTTTGACCCTATAGTTTGAGGATGTAGTGATTAGTGAAAGCTTTACAGATAGCAGACAACTTTACATTACCAGTTTTCTTATCAGACTCATCAATGTCCATGATACCCAAATCATCATCATCATTACCATCGTCATTGTTGGGCCTTTTATCACTGCCAGCACCTCCAGGTGGAGCAAGAGCTGGTACCTCAAAGCACATGAAGTGCGCAAAAAAGGAACTCTGTAGTATTATGAAGCAAAAACGAAACATGAGGTTTGCGTTAGATGCATTTAAAGGTCAAACGGAAAATCATAGGTTTAATAAATACCTCATCTACAAGAAGCGGGATAAATATTGTTAGCATCTTGGCATAAGCATCGGATACCGCAGAGGTGTCAGTGTTTGCATTCTGACTAGAACCCGTAGATCCTTCTAGCCAAACAGTAGGATTTCGTGATACTTTTGTGCTTGCACGAAGCTCATTTGCGAATTCACGAGCCTGTGATTTTAAGAAATAATATTTGGTAACATGAACTGAATATGTAACGCTCTAACAGAATGGAAGAACAGTAGAAAACAAAATGTTTGCTACATATCCATGCGTTCAAACATTCAGTATGTTTTAGCAGCCTTAATCAGTTCAGGGTTCCAATAAATCAGTGGTTAAACTGATAAAGAAAGCGTATTTGTTCCTTACCTCCCGGCGAAGGAGCAAGTTCAGGGAGCTGCAGTATGCTTTTCTCAATGGTCCCAAACAGTTCTTATCAAGACTCTGCAAAAAGAAAGGAGATAGCAATCAATGTACTGCACTAAGCTTTTTTAATGTCACCTACTCATTTCTCGGTTTTACCTTTAAGTGTTGCAAAAGACGAGCATATGTTCTGCATTTATACCGCAAATCTGCATGGTCAGGCCTCTTCAGCTGACCCCTCTGTTTTGAGCATGTGTTTAAGTATTTAGAATGCCATAACTAGAGTTAATAGTAGAAAGACAAGATTTTTACAGAAGTAGGACCTGAGAAAAGTAACTTTTGTCGCTAACCATGAAGTCTACCAAACTAGCAAAGTAGTTTCTCAGGAACTCAGAAGCTCTCGTCACAAAAGTAGCTTTCAATATTTTTAGCTCTGCTCGTTTCTCTTTTACCTGAAAAGAATACAGCGAGAGTATCCAAGATTCAGGTAGTTGTACAGAAGTAGATTCTTATGTTCTTTTCTAGCCACAACACAATGTAATAACCAAATCTGACTTAACGGTAAAATTATAATTGTACGGAGCGAATAAGAAATATATAAGTGCATAGACTTACAGATCGCATATTTGCATATATGGGGTCTAAGTTCGGCACTTCAAGACCCTTTAAAGCTTTGGCTAACCACTCGCAAGCCTCTATATTTTGGAGCATGTCTGCTTCGTCAAATGAGCCTCCTGTGAGGGATGCTGCATACTGCAATCAACAACTTTTCTATTAGTGAACCACGAAGATGAATGAGAAGCAAGCACACAACTTATGGTTAACGAACCTCAGAAGGCACACGCAGTCTTTCAATAACTTTATCAAGCTCTTCAATGAGAGCTTTGTTGTTTACAGACTGCATCTCCAATTTGTTGTTTCGAGTTTCTATCTGCATACCACAATAAAGTGAGAATATGTGCTGAAAAAACTCATGATCAGTCAAACACCACAAATGTTGGAATCACTTCTCCTTCTTTTAATGCAGTTACAGTTTCCTCATAATAAAACAAATGAGCAGGAATTGTCATTTATAGGTGGTACGTCCTACCGATTCAATGTCTTCCCTCATGTGTCTAAGTTTCACGTTAAATATCCCTAACCATTCGTCCATGTCATCAACAATATTTGTTGCTGCCTCTAGTCCATTCAAAACCTGAAAACATGAAGATGGCCACATAAGCAAGAAAGCCAAACGCTGATGTTCCCATAAACTGCTCAAATGCAAAACTAGTCCTAAAATAATGAAAAACATGAAGATGGCCACATAAGCAAGAAAGCCAAACGCTGATGTTCCCGTAAACTGCTCAAATGCAAAGATAGTCCTAAAGTAATAATTATCAAAAAGTAATTACCTCATCCACTAATGGTTCGCTTTCCAAAATTGCGTGTACATTTGCCGCTTCAAGAGCTTGGAGCTCTCGCTTCAGCCTTTCAGAAAATGCCTCAGCTTCACCAATGCCCATTACATAACTGTATACGGCAGTGATATAAGTCGACTGAACAATATGATAAAACTAAGAAGTTAACTATATTTCCATTTTATTTAATCCCTAGCAAGCTCGATTTCAGAGAAACAATGCCAATAATTTAAACTAAATACAACCACGAAGACAAATGTACAGAAGTGATTCTATAGTTAGCATGGTGGATATTTATGCAACTCTATGTTAGCATAAAACTAGTGTCCCGAGCTTAAGATTCACGGGGAGGAGTTCTTTTTTGTCAAACATATACTGACAGGAACAAAAAGTAAATGCGTGAACAGAGAGGATTTAACAGAAATGATAAGTGGAACAGAATAAGACATACGTTCCCAAGAGAGCCTCCATATCCTCTTCCTCGGCCTGAGAGACTAATTCTTTTTCAACAGTAACTTTCAATTCACTTTCTGTTACAGCTTCAGCAACAGGCTCACCATCTTCGGTACTTCTTTGAGTAGTGACTACGGGAGTGTTATCCTAGACCAATAATACGAAAACAAAGAAGGCTAAAGCATGTAACATTATTCTATGAAAAGAAAAAGAGGAAAATGAAAATCACAAGCACAGACAAAAGCCTTTAGGCGGAATAAGAGAATGAGAACAAAATTTGAAGAGAGAAGTTATAAGCCGCACCTTAGCCCAAAGGGCCATCTCGACGATGTCTATACCAACGACTTTCGGAAGCTTGCCCAATACGTCTTTGCATATGTTCAATATGCAAACTAAAATTCGGTTCCTACAATCACAATAGAGAAAGGTGTATTAAATGAGCAGAACTACCTAGATCAACAAAGCTTAAAATATATCCTCCACATCTTGTTGAAGTTAATATGTAAGCTCCTAACTGCAGTACCTGTCATCAGTATTGCGCATGGTCCACTGAGGAGGAGCAACACTTTGACTCCTGAGATTATCAAACCCCTAAAAGACTTTGCATCAGCGAAAGCAGAGGGAACATGGAAAACACTATTTTTTACAGTTATACACTCAGCTTTTCTGTTCCATCTCTTACACTACATACTATGATTTCTTCACAAAGCATGGATAATCTCTTGAAATATTACGTATTGACCACTTCATTAATACCATCGACTGATCTTACCAGGGTAAAAGTGCATCCACTTGGGTCATTAGTTATGACTTCCACTTTCGAAAGATGCTTGAGTTTGTACATTTTAGCAGGCTGGAATGGATGAACAAAGAATTTGAAAATATCATCAGTCATCATGAACTTCAAGGAATCTGCTACCATTGTATGCCTCAATTGGATATAGAAGATTACCTCAAGGACACCTCCACTAGAATACTTCATTACTCGAAGAAATGCTTTCTTCCGCTGGCCCTTTGATTTAACTGTAGAAAGCAGAACACAGTAATCATATTTAGTTGATTACTACTCTAAAGAATCTGAAAATATCTGATGAGAAAGCTTGAAACATGGATCCGGGGCCACATGTTCTCCACTTAAATCATAGATTTACAGCTACACCCACTGAATCCTTTTGATCTAATGCAGTATACACTAACAGTTGATGCTTAATCTAAGCTAACATAGCTCGAAGAACAAGTAACTGAAGATGAAAAAGAACAAGACTCGAATCTAGAAATCAATTTCGTAAATATAATGTATAACTGAAAAGCTACGATCTAATGCTATACACGCCAACATTTGAATCAGTGATTTTCTCCCACTGAATCCTTTTCGTCCAAGAACAGCGAAACCTTATGGATTCCCTTACTAGGCTTATCTTATTATGTCAAATGATAACCAGTGGATATCGATTTCGCGAATACAAAGGATAATTGAAAATTACGATCTAATGCGATAGACACCAACACTTATTATGCTTAATCTAAGCTAAAACAGAGCGAAGATCGAAGGAACAAGGCTCGGATCGAGAAATGCGATCAAATCGAGAGAGGGAAAGGAGAAGGAGATGTCACCGGAAAGAGCGAGAACCCTAGGTTTGGCCATCTGGCGACCTAATTTTCCAGACTTTCCCCAGACACCGCGGCTCTTAGCGACGCGGATCGACATGACGATCGATTGCTTGGTTCCTTCGATGGCGGCCTCGCAAGCACGCCGTAGCTCGTCATCGTCGGCGCTTGATTTCGCCATCGCTTCTTCGCTCTTCTTCCTGTTCTTTTAGTCGTGGATCCAGCAAAGAAAAGCCAAGGAGAAAACTAAGCCTTACGATTGGAAAAGTCGAATCTGTTATGCAGTAAAAATACTAAATAGGATCTTAATTTACGTGGCAACGTATTTATTGTAATGGGAACAAGAAAAGAAGAAACCCCTTCTAAAATTTGATACTACATAACATTTCATTTGGCCATTTAACAAATCTTTTGAGGAATCTAAAAATTATTGTCACACGAAAAAAAAACTTGGATTAAAAAATGAATTATTTGTGTAGTAGCCATATTTGAGAGGTAAATTAGGTGAGTAACATTGATTTTGACATAATCAAATGTCAGACATTTGTGCTCTATTTTATCCGGTTCTACCCCGTTATTTAAAAGGTTTTCAGTTGCAAGTGAGAGAATAGGTGACGTCTTTCTTTTGGTGGAGTCATCCACGTATATATTTATTAACCACATATATATATGCACCGAGTATTCTATTCCATATCACTGAAATAGTATAAGATTATAATCCCACCTACAACCTATAAATACTAAACATATCCTAACTCTAGTTATCCTTAATCTCACCACAACCCCTAAATATTAAACCCTAAACTCTAATCAGTAAACTCTAAACCCAAGATAAACTCTAAACTCAAATATAAACTCTAAACTCAAATAGAATGAAACAAAATAAATAGCATAGTACATATTGGTGAAATTATGAAATGTATGTGATTGCATGTAAGAAGTTAATGCTAATCTCAACCATACTCCTTCATCTTTTAAATACTAAACCCTAATCTCTAATCACTAAACTTTTACCCAAATATGAATCATAAACCCAAATATCAAAATCTAAAAAGTACATAATATTATGTAATATTAAATTATATTATATAATATTAAATTATACAATATAGATCACAATACAATTTTACATATTAAAAACATGTAAAGATAGTTAGAATTTAAGAAAATTACAAACTATATTTCTATACATAATAGAACACTTTTTATTAACCGTCAAATGGAATAGAACATGATAAAACAGTGTAGAAATAAAATAGAACGCATAACAAAATATAAAAAATACACATTGTTTACATTTCTATTCTATATGCATATAATAGAATAGAATACAATAACAAAAAAACTGTCCATCTTCTCTTACATACAACAGAGATTTCCTGTAAATTCATATACGTACATGTTCTGGTGTCCTCGTTAGTGTCGCTTTTAAAATTTGAAAAACCTCTACTTTCCGTCACCGACGAATCCTCCTAAATAGGATACGAGTCGTCATGAACCCACATGCCCATGAAGAGAGAGCACATGCTTACTGGTGTTGTTGATGTTGTTCCCATGGCGTTTCTTCAAGCTCAGTATAATGGTTGAAGAAGATGATTCTTGTTGAAAGAGTAATAGAAGAAGAAAGAAAATGGCGGAGAATGATATATGAAGACAATAAAACCACGATTTTACTTTTGAATAATAATTAAGAATTTTATTTTTTTTGGTTCAGTTTCTCCGGTTGCTATAAAGGACAATACAATATTAATTTATAAAACTAACACCGTGTATAGAAACGTTAGGGAAAATAGTTATCCAGTGAATTATGTGTTTTTTCCTTGTTATACAGACCAATTTCCCATTAAAAATGGTGAGTTCTCTCAAATAACTTATTTTAAAAAATTTGTTATAAAAATACCACTAAAAAAAAAAGTTTCTTTTTGTTTTCAAAATTTGAAGAAAAATATTTTACAATAGTCCTAAATAAGTTTTTATCACAAAAAAACATTCAAGGAAAAAATGACCAAAATATTTTATTAAAGGTAAATAAATACTTATACCTCTAGGGTTAAGTAATCTAGACTTTAGAGTGTAGAGTTAAAGTGTTGGGTTTAGGGGTTAGAGTTTCAAATTTCAAAAAATAAAAAATTAAAATTAAAATTTTGAAAACAAAAAGAGACTATTTTGGTCAAAAAAATTTTAGTGTTATTTTTGTGACAAAAACTTAAAAATGGCTATTTGAGAGAATTGCCCAAATTTTAATTTTTTATTTTTTTGAAATTTGAAAACCTAACCCCAAACACAACCTTTTAACTCTAAACCCTAAGTCTAGATTATGTAACTTTGGTATAGATGTTTATTTATTTTTAATGAAATATTTTGGTCATTTTTTTCTTAGAAGCTATTTTTGTAATAATAACCTTTTAAAACTATTCTAGAGTATTTTTTTAAAAAGAATAATGACAAATAGGGAAAATAAGAGGATTATGTTTCCAATTATCTTTTCCAGTGAATTCTTTCAATAATGCGAGGAATACCATATTCTGAAAAAATTAGATTGTATTTTTTCGCTGTTTCATAAAGTAAAATTTGATAAATACAAATTACATACTAAATGAGATATTTAAAAGTAAACTAGGTTGTTATCCGCGAATTCGCGGGCACAAATATTTTTAAAAGTTTTATATAATATAATATGTTTATGCTATTGGCATTATGATATATTTTTAGATTTTAAATTATATTTAAATTATTGGTGTAAAAAATTTAAATAAATAACTTTTATATATACTATTCATTTTGATTATTTGATTACTTTTTAAAAATATAAGTATGATATTTGTAATATTTAATTAGATGTTTTGACAACAATCATATATAGTTGATTATGATTTTCGTCTATTAAGAATGATTTTTTTTCCAGCATTTTCGTATAAAACTCATATATATATATAAAGAAGTCCTTTCTCAAAACAAACATATATATATAGTTTAATTGGTTTGTAGGTTGCGTTTTCCGTATAAATATCTAAACTATTAAAGTAGAATTCCTACTAGAATTCTGCTCTTCTATGGTTATATTATTTACAAGTCATGCCATTACCATATTTTGCACAAAATAATTCATTAACTTTGACCATTAAAAAAATCAATCATTTTTTTTGCAGTATTTACTACCCAATAGAATTTTACCACTTATTATTGTTTCATATACTAAAAAAAATCGTTCAAAAATTAACCACTCCTATATACTCTCATATATTAAATATCCAATATATTCTCTTTTCCTTATTTTGCATAAAATAAATACTGCAATGTTTGATGTGTAAAGAATGATGAATATTTTGATTATTTATGTAGTTTTCTGGTAACTTTTGAGAATGGAAGCAAAAATATTGTGCAATTTTTAGTGAATGGTGAGACCAAAGTAAAACCTTTAATGGTAAAATATTTCTCTAATATTTGTGTATGACAACAATTTTATTTTAAATAACGATTCTGCATTATTGTACTGTTAAAATCTAATATAAAGGAATTATTTTATATAGTTCATGTCAAAATTTTAACATATTTAAAATCTATAAAATATATCATTTATATAAATCATGTAAAAATTTATGGTTTTCAAATAAATGAATTTCTTTAACTGAAAAATAATCCTGCGCTTTTAAAACGCCGATTAAAATCTAGTTTTTTATTAAAATACAAAACATGAATTTATGTGAGGGAAAAGATAATTGTAAGTGTCTATAGTTTAGTCTTCTGGTCCACATTGTTTTTCTGTTTACTTTTAATTCATATAAATTTTTGTGTTATTTCATCAGCATGTTTTATGATTTTAAATAATTATTTTACTGTGTTATTTTCACTCTCTTATGTGTTTCTATTTTTTGTTTTTGTTTTATTATTTTGTGTATATTATTATTTGTATTGTGGATTTTTTGAAGTTAAATTATGTGTGAATATTAATATTTATGCAATTTAGAGTAATATTTGTTAATCCAAACATGATATTATGTTTCAAAAATATTTTTATTTCCTTGTATACATTTGTATTATTTTTTGGTACTTCAGTGGACTTAGTTAAAAGTATTTATTCAATTATGTTTGTATGTTTTTTTTTATGAGAGTAAAAAAATCAATTTTGATGTTCTCATACAACCAATTTTTTTTCTTTTTTTTTTTGACAATTCGTCTTTTGATTTTATCAGTCTTAATGACTGATCATGCTTAATCATCACTCATGCATCTAAAAAAGTTGGTGGCTTTCTATATGCATTGAATACCAATTGAATTTTAGAAAAACACTTAACATGTCGTACAATGTTATCATCGGCCTGAAGCCAATGTGTAACAACTTATACTCTACTTCCGATATTCTGAATATAAGGAGCTGAAGACTCTACAATATTTAGTATATAGCACATGGGAGAAGCATGAGATGAAATCAGAAACATACATTTGTTTGAAATAACATTGTTTAAGAACTCTGATACTAAATTATACTATATCTCTATAAGGAAAATCTAGAATCTGAAACGCTTAGTATATCACATGGGAGAAGCTAGAGTCTGAAAGTAGCAACTTAAAAGAGAAATTAGTGCAACCATGAAGGCACATTGAAATATGAAGAGTACTTGTGACCTTCTAACTACAAAAAGACATTAGACATGTTTGTATGAAGGTAAATGTGATCTTAGGCTGTTACAGTCAAGTCGAGAATGTTGCAACAGACCTGGGTAGCAAGTTAATCATATAAACACACATCCCCGAATTCTTTAACTTTACTGGAGGCTGCTCTTAGTTTGTGCTATTAACCTAATTGTCTCTTTCAGTACAGAGCCTGTAAATAACCATCTAGATAGATATCACACAAGCAGAGTAAGAAGTAGGCAGCTGCTAAAAACGATGCATCGAAGAGAAGCACAGTAAAATGTGATACTAACATGTTCTGGTAGTGTCATGTTGTGTGCTTGATCCATGTAGTCTATGTTGTTTTGTATGGTTAAAAGACGTGACACTGCCGTCAAAAAGGAATCTAGCATCCCAGGAACTCAATCCCCAATCATCAACAATATCTTCAGGATTATACAATAGGAGGTGACATGGCACCATCATATGGTACTTCTTGCTTGCGATCTATTGGTCTGATATGCCATACATGTGTACATCTTAACCGATTTGACTTAACCAACTCTACAAAGTATTAGCTGATATAGCTGAACATCCTGCTATTTATAATTTTTCATTGTAAGAACAACAATATAATCAAAAGATTAAGAATAATAGCTCTACCTTTTATACCTTCTGCTCTGATACTCAAGGGTAGTGTAGCTCCATGGTAACTTGATCGCCGGATTTGAGTTATGTTTGGTTGATTGAAAATTACCTGCAAAGAAAAGGCAGGAACAATATGAATCTCATTTTCACATTCTAGAGGCTATCACAAAGGACAACTGAATCTGGTTCTATTCTTAAATCTAGAAACCAATAATAGGTAACATTATATTCAGATGTCAATGGTATAAATGTTACAATATGTAATGCTCGAATCACCTAAAGCTGGTACTTTTAGGGATTGTCCATTCAAAGATACTTTAGCACGTTCAGAATTCTTAATTGAAAGTCGACCATTCCCTGAAAAAATGGTATCCAGCAGACTCTCTATTCAAGGAGAGTTGCATCTGGTTTCTGACAAAACCTGACCCCTTTAGAAGAATACATCATCTTATAGATTTACAATATAATATTAAGATTTAATAGTGTTTACCTCTAGCAATTGAAAAATGCATATTTAGGGGAGAGACTAAGATATATGTGTAGATTGTGCCACACCTTGGAGTTTGTTTTCATTGTTTTGCCCAACTCTGGATAGATTGCTTCTTTTATTCGCTTCTTTTACACTAATGGAAGTTCCAGCATAACAAAAAAAAAAAATTAGATGGCAAAAATAAGACAGGGAACTCACGAATATTCATGGAAAAGAGCAATGTGTGAAGACTCTATCCTAAGCGTCTTTTTACCTTGATGCATTGAGAACTTTCTGAGCATGTGGACCCTTGTTTACCTGTTTGAGAACAAAATTTTGAATCAGAAATAACACTACCATGGGCTTTTTTTTGATCAACACACTATCAGAAACAAACTTACAACATTAAAAATCTGGACCACTGTGATTCGAGGAGTTCATGGAAGAAAACTAAGCCCGTTATTAAAAGAAAAAACACCAAACAATATGAAAGTGAACGCTAAATTGAATGCAGGAAACCATACCTCCTTTAGTGGCTTCACCTATAAGAATCTTTTCATGGGAATCCAAATAACAGATGACCCTGATAGCGGATAGGACACTCAAAAACTCACTAACTTTACATGGAAGACTCGAAACTGGGAAGACAATGTCCCTGAATCTCCAAACTCATCATTTCCTCTCGTTGGTAATGTTAAGTATATGTAGATGATCACCCTTATTAAATGTTCCTGCACCGCAACATATTTTGTTTCCTGTAAGCAAAGAATCAAGTAAGAACAGTTTGGAGTTAAATCAAAACAGAATCATACTCGCCATGAGACCAGATATAAGAGAGAGAGCGAGTAAATGTGAAGTTTCAGTGCTTGATTCTGAGTCAGCCAAATGATCTATTGATCTGCACAATGAACCTTTAAAGCAAAACAGTTTTTATAAACCTGATGTGAGTATATCTCAATACTTAGAAGCAGTTTCATTCTATCAAGTCAATAAATCAATGGCAACAGAATCAGAACACAAGCTATGAGTTTAGCTTGTAGCAGTCTCTGCAGATATGGTTTCCTACCTCCTTTAAACCTTTAACTCGGTAATCATTATTTGACATCATATCTTCAACCATTTTTGGAAGTTACAAACAAAACAAAATAGATTATTGTTGTTAAACAGATCAAAGATAACAAAATAAAAAATATATTCTCATTAGACAATAATATGTTAATCCAAGTGCATGGAGAAAGAACAAAAACGTATTTCCGTCATTTCCTTTCTATAGCTTTCAAAGGAATCTAATCTTTCCTCACAAACGCCGCCTTGAATCTCTCCAACTGCTTCAAATCTTCTCTAAAAGAGAGAAGAAAGAGAAAGTAAAATCTATATGAAAGTTGATCCGCCAAGCCAGGGGAGACATCATTGAAGAATTAAGCCATTGAAGCCTTGCTGGCGGATTAAGCCGCTTCGGTTTCCATTGCTTGCTGATCTAAGAAATTTAGGTCTCTGCCCGCTTGTTTTTCTCTTCTAAATGCATCCCACCGAGGTGCTGCCGAGGAACTGGGAGACTCTCAGAGGTGGCCCTTGAGTTTATTTGCTTCTTATTCGGTTTTGGTGAATTTTGCGAAGGGAGTAGAAGGAAATTCGGGTTTATTCAAGGTGAGAAGCAGGGGTAAGCAAATCCGTTTCATGGTTCTTGAATACTGCAGTAAAGAAGGATGTTTATAAGCCAGGGGACTGGAAGATCAGAGTAATAGATGAGAATCAGAAAAGTTAGAAACACATGTGTTTCTCTAATGAGGAGGAAGAAGGTGAAAACCATGAGACATGTTAACGTTTCGACAAAGCTTGTGTAATGTGGCATCATATGGCTCTTTAATTGGTTAGTTTAATTTGCTGAGGTGGATAGTCTGAAAACACTTCTTCAATCCCTTCTATATATATATACTCTTATATTTGGGATAACTTTTTATAACTTTTTTTATCTTTATGTCTATTCTTATATTTTACTGATTTTTGGATATATTGTTAAAACCTCTCGCATGCTTTCAACTTATATTGGCTGAAAATAATTACTATTTATTAAATAGTTTTTGATACATTAAATATTCTCGAGAATGAAGATAAATCTTTTGTATAACTTAACTAAATATAAGCCAAATCTTGAAGATCCTATGACCTATTAACCACCATACAAAATAATATATTGTGCTAAAAAGGTTAGAAAAGTAAAATACACACTCACAAATAGTTTGTCAACTTCCAAATAAACAATAAACACTGTCAACCTTAATTTCACATATTTTATGGTTTTTAAGGTAATTGACTCTTAAAATATAATTAAAAACAAATTTATATTAATAATATTAGATTTTAAAAATTAAAATAATTTGTGTAAATTGTGTTGTTATCTTGAAATAATATTTTTTAATGAAAATTAAAAATAATTAATATATAAAACAATTTATAATTAGATACTAATCTAGCACGACATTTATATAAATATATTTTCTAAAATATTTTAAATATGTGAGTGTTTTTAAAATTTTAACACAATAATATATATATATATATATTTAATGGAAAAAATTATTTATAAAAAATTTGATGTTTGATTTAAATTTTTTGAAAATAGTAATAATAGTTTATTATGTTGATATTTAAATTAATAAAATATAAATTAATAAAACATAAATTAATAAGTGTTATAGAAAATTATGCTCGTATTTGCAAGGCAAACCATTTAGGTAGTGAATGACAACTAGATAGCGGGACATATTTAGACAATATACAAGACATATTTGAACAATTTACCAATCATGTAATAATATCAAACGTGGAGCGTATTTGAATGAAAACTGCATTCCACAGTAAAGCAACAAAAGATAATAAAATATATGTTATTTCTCTACTTTTTAATACAAAACTTGTGCGTATTTACCCGCATCAATTAGGGGAGTTATGATAATTTAGATGCGGTTTTATATATTATATATATATATATGTGTGGTTTTCTGTTTTATATATGTATAGGTAGAATATTTGAATTGGATTTTAAAATATTTTTTGGTTATTACTTTTAAATATCTAAAAAACAGAAATTCTAAAATAACTACGATATTAAATTATATACAAGATTATTCAAAACAGTTCAAAATATGCAATATATTTTTATTTATACTGTAAAATATCCTTTACCAATCAAACATCATTATGTATTGTAACATATTTAAATAAAATTTGAATTTATTTATTTGTATTATATTTATAATTAATTAAAAACAAATATCAAACCAAAAAATCACATTTTCTAAATATTTATTTACGAAACCGCAAAATATTTTTTCATCAATTTAACCCCTATTTTGCACCGTTTATTCTATAAAAGCCGCATTTATCTTGTAAACTACAGCTGTACCATACCGAATTTCAATTTCGCACTGCATATACTATCAAAACTACAGTTACCATTCAGAGCTTTAGTTTGCATCTAAACAATAAAGACAAATTTGAATATCTAGGATGGTGACTAAGTCACAATATTATCCAACAAAAGTCAAAGATATTGTCCTCGGAAAAACAATTTGCTAAATATTGACCAAGAATCCAGAACAAGTGATCCTCGTCCTACTAGGGTTGATCACTCCCGCGCCGTTCCTCCCCATCTCTGAACCCGAGTCTCGGCTTGCTCAGCCTGCAGAATTCAAAGTAAATGAAATGATCAAACCACAACACAAAGGTGGAACATAAAGAGGATACAGAGGCCAGATAAGATACCTCTTTGTTCCAGTTAGTGTAGTAGATTATTCCAATCAATATAAGTGTCTGTAAGCAGATTCCAGCTACCATACCTCCCCATATTCCCTACAAGTTCACAAATGAATTAGCACCAAAATGGAAAGAACAATGCAAATA